>CAEFZX010022354.1:0-15668 GCA_903066825.1 Alfaro cultratus | reverse complement strand
AGGTTGCTACTTTGAAGAAACTAGAATATAAGGCGTATTTTCAGTTGTTTTACTCTTTTTTGTTTAGTACATATTTACACATGTGTTAATTCATAGTTTGATGCCTTCAGTGTGAATCTACAATGTCAATAGTCATGAAAATAAAAGAAACTCATTGAATGAGATGGTGTGTCCAAACTTTTGGTCTGTACTGTGTATATATATATATATATATATATATATAATTAGGGGAAGAAGTAGACCCCCAAAAGCAATGGGGCAACTGAGAAAATTTGGAGCGAGAATTAAAGTCTGTATCCAGCATTAGCTATTTTAGCATCATTATTTAGGCTACATTTCACTGTTAGATCCTTCCTATTTGAGATATTATTGAATTACCCAAATTAAATGCTTAATTCATATAGTAGTTTGTTGAAATGCAAAACCTTGTTTTAAAATTGTAGATAACATAAACACCAAATATTAAGGCTGATATTTCCTTCTTTTTAAAAGTCACAAGACCTTAAAACCCTTCAAATATAAAACATATGTAACAAATTAAAATGATCTAGTCCATTGTTTTTTCATGCACACTTTTGTCATAAAAACTTGTAAAAATGTATTTGTAGAGTTTGGGTAAATGTCTGCCATTTCACCCAAATGTCTGACATCCAAACTGTAAATTTGTTACTTGCCAACTGTTACTTGCAACAGTTGGCAAGTAACTGTTGCAAATAACATGCAACAGTTACGTTAATGTAGTCTGTGTAAACTCTAACAAGTTAACTTGGACCAATTATGTGTAGAAAAAGTAGTTTTTCAGTTGCTTTTATCAACTATTCTCTTTATTTTCATAAAAAAAATAATAAAGTGTGCTATTTGGGTAAAACAGTTGCTGGGAGAAATGGGATTGCTGATGCTCTTGGTCCATAAACTTGCATAATACTGAATGGTAAAAGATTTTTTTCTCTTTTGAGTTACTGTTTTTTTGCTCCATCGTTCATTGATTTACAGGCAGCCTGAGCTAGCCACTGAGCTCTTTTAATCTTCTGGGTCAAATGTCAGTTGCTTGGGTTTCTGAGACAATGTTTTTCCTGACTTGCTCCTCACTTTGAAAATCAGAGCATAAATCTCCTTCACTTGAAATCACCTTTGGGCTGCAGAATTTGCTGCCACTACTTTTGTATTGGGCGACTTTTCTATCTTCCAATGAGGCCCAAGTTAGGCACTGCATAAGTCACATCTTTTCTCTTCAGGAAGTTTTGGCTGCATTGTCAGCTGTTCTGTACTCACCGTTTTTCCTTAAAGCTGCAGTATACAACTTTTATTAAAGAAACTACATGTTTTTTACATATTCAAACCCCACTTAACTACATTTTACTTTCCGTTAGACTTATCTTAACTCACCACAATTGTTACACAGTTATTTGCTTTTATTACATTACCTTTTTCCTTATTTATAATTTCCAAAACTTTATTTGCCTGTCATGTTAAGGTAAATAGGAACCAGAAAAGAATATATACAGCGATATGTGATTAGCTTTCTTTTCATCCCCATTGTCACTTGCTTTTGTTGTTTTATGTTTTAGTGGTCTTTTTAAGAAGGAAAGAGTTCAGAGTGAGGACACAGTGGCATAGATCTGCCATCGACCCTAGTTGTAGAAAAATCCATCATAACCTAAGCTGTTAGATCAAAAGCTGGTGTTCTCCCAGCACTGGAAAAACACCAATGAAAAGTCAGTGAACAAATGAAAACAGGAGATTCTGATCCCAGCTGCAAGCAGAAATATTTGTGTTTCATTATTACTTATGGTAAGAGCCAGGTTTGACACACAGTTACTCAGTGGGAAGCTCAGGAGGGCAAAGTGTATTAGGGAGTGGTGCTCTGAATGTACCTGGTCTGTGGGTGTAGTACAGCTTGGAACTTGTTAAAAGGTGCCGGTCAAGTTATGTCAGATTTTAACAGTGATTCACATGGATTGGCCTCGCCGGCATCCTGAAGGCCCATAAAGCCTGATTCATCACCCCTATCACTTGCAGAGGGCACAGAGAAGGCAGGGAAAGAGCAGCTCTTAGGTATGCTAAAGTCATCCATGATGGGATCTGTCAACTCTGCAAATGGCTCCCTCTCGCCCTGCTGCCTTGCACATTTCATCAGCTGAAGGAGTCAATGACAGAAAGTCTATTGAACTCTGACTGTCTCTACATACAAATTATTTCCTTCTGCTGAGAAACATTTGTGTTATAAGAGAGCTTGATTATCAGCCAAATGCAAGTCTGGCGTGATATTAACAAACAGATTTAAAATAGGTAACACTTGTCAAAATTTGCCAGGGGTATTCCTGTTTAGCAGTTAGGCTCTTCTATTTTACATTCCCTCTGGTAATCAACATCGTATTGGGAAATTCTGTTTGTTGCCCGACTGCTGACAACCCTTGAGAATGAAAAATACAATTTAATAATTTGCTGCTGCAGACAAATCTTCAGGCACAGCAGGATCTGTGAGCAGAAAACAACGGGTGGGCTTTGGAGGCATTATGGATGCTATTGGATCATCATTTGAGTGACAGATAACAAGCTCAGATACCCATACAAATTTTTGCGTCATAGATTTAGAGTGTTAAATGCAAGCTAACAGACCTGTTTATTCATGTAATTAGCACATTAAAACACTTTGTAAATTTAGAATGGATTGATTGAAACTGCATATCATTATGAAAAGATCTTAAAGCTTCCTTTAAATGAATAAAAATGTATTTTGTTTGCTTTTTTATTTTATAAATGTAATAATGGGTTGTCCTGTCCCCTAAAATCCATTTTCTTTCAAGATGTAAACTGGAGATACTCAGATCTGTGTTGCAAGACTGTTTGTAGCTGATAGGAAATCCCCTGAAGGTTGAAAAGCCTGAGGATTTCTGTTTTCCCATAAAGTCTTCCTCAGTATTTCTGTGGTACGAAATGGAGTATTGGTGTGTGGAAGGAGGCACACCAGCTGCTGCGCTGCCTCCTTACATTTTGTTTCCCTCTACTAGTCCAATTTCATATTGATGAGCTCTGCTGCAATTCAAATTGCATGTCTTCTTTAAACATTAAACCAGCAAAGAGAGGAATCACAGCCAGAGCTCACATTCTGCCACAGTTGAAAATTGCAAATGCTGCTGCTCTGAAGGTAGAATCAGAAAAGGGGCAACCTGTAGTTCCACAGTTCAGACTTTTCCACCTATTGAGAACAGAGTTTGTCTTATGTGTATTACCATGGCTCAGTGGTGTGAAAATGCAGCTCCTCTGCGTGGATCCTTTGTAATTCAGTTGCTCCCGAAGATCAATAGGAATACAAAATTGTGATTTCACCTTCTGTTTCAGCATAAAATTGCAGCTTTCTCTTGAGCTGTCATCACTGTGTATTTGTACGCTCCCTTGCAAAAGTGTTAATGCAACTTGAAGTTCTGCCCATTATGTCATGAAACAACCACAAACATCAATGCATTGTTTTGGAAATTTGTGTATTAGTCCAACGCAAAGTAGTGCAGAACTGTGAATTAGAAGTGAAACAATTTGTTTTTAAAAAAATTACAAATAAAATCTGAAAAGTGTGGTGTACATGTGTATTTAGCCCCTATTACTCGTTTACCGCTAAATAAAATCCAGACCAATCAATTGCTGTGAACAGTTTCTTTAAATATGAAACATAGCTGGCCTATTTGTAATTTAATCTCAGTATAACTACAGTAGTTTTGTGAAGTCTCAGATGATTTTTAGAAAACATTATTAAATAAATAAAGTAAAAACAAACAAACAAAAAAAACACCCTACGAAGGATAGGTATGTTGGTGGTATCTTGCTGGGATATTTTTAATCAATAGGACATGAATGCGGGTTGGATTTGATGGGACAATGGATGGAGCTATACACGATACTCCTCAAAGAACAGTAGCTAGAAGCTCAAAAACAACTTGAGTCTAGGGTGGATATTCACCTGCCAGCAAGACGTTAACTAAACATACAGTCAGCACTAAAATGACATGGCTTAAATCAAAGCATATTCATGTGTTAGAATGGCATATATGCCAAAATCTAATTGCCACATTTTTTTTTAGAAAACTTAAATGTTTCTTAACAGACACATTTAGATTGATTGAAATGTATTTTCATTCTACTTTGCAAAATTGCTGGAACTCGGTCTTTAGAAAGTTGAAGGACAGCAAAAAAGAAAAAAAAAAGCTTCTACCCAGTATCTGTGAATGCAACACTGTTCATATTATTAAAATATTTGAAAACCATAATTTTCCATCCACTTCACAATTATGTTATACTTTGTGTTGGTATGCTTTGTGTTTCTCAAGGGTTACCAATACTTTTGCAAGGCATTGTTTTGCTTTTCCATCCTAATTATATAATATTTTTTTTCCAAAATGAGATGATTTTTTTGTTCTTTAATTTTAATCAGTGACACTGACTTGTTTTTCCAACATTATATATAAATCAACAATATGCTGAGAATCAGCATGTCAAGTGGATTATATCAAACCATAACATCTAGCTCACAAAAGTGAACCTCTCGAAGCTTTTGGATTTAGGGATGAACTGTCCATTCTTTGCCTGAATCAGGAGCAGATTTTCTCAGTCTTTTGAGATGAGGTAAATTGGTGAAATAACTAAATTTCTAAGGTCTTTTCCCCCCTATCTTTAGCTGTTGAAACTCTCATTCTGGATGCTCCCAAGGAAGCTGCTTAAAAATGATAATCCAAGGGAGAAAGGCAGAATCTCCACTGACTTGCCTCAAGCGTCCTTTCAACCCTATTAAGAAATATTAAGCAGCCTTCCAAAGAAACCTAAACTCAAGCCTTAAACTCAGTATGCTCTGCCTCCTCCATCCCTTCAGCAGCCTCATCCTTTCTGGATGAGCAATCAACATAACAGAAAAAGAGAAAATCTCCAAGAGCCAGTCAAATTACTATTTACAAGTTGTTGTTTTTACAATGTTTCACACAGTTTGTTTTTTTTCAATGTGTTTTTTTTTTTTTATTGTTCCTTATTCCTAGTGTTTCTTTCAGGAATTGCACAAGCTTGACAGAATTCAAAGATATTATCTTGACCTGAATGAAGATATTGCTCTTTGGTTTCTCACCCTGCCATACCAAATCTCAAGAGAGCGCCACAGAAAAAAATGCTCTGCCTGGCTTGCAGCTGTGCAACACATGTAAGACAGCCTTGGGCAAGCTGTGGGTCTAGGTTACCAGGTTAGAATATACTGCAGACAGAAGGTTTAAATTTCCAGTGTGATATATTGTTTGGTAGTTGCAAGCCTCCTCCCCTTCTCTTCCTTCTATTTGAATTTTTTTTGTCATGTTGATATAAAATTTTAGATCACAAATTAAACCATAATTTATATTTCATACTAAGGGTACATCTAGGCGATGTGTTTCTGAAGAATTGTTTTTTTGTTTTTACAAATAGAAGAAAGCTTTATCTCACCAACAGTGTTTTACAAAGTATTTAATCAGTATAGCATGTTCATATCAGATTTGACTGCTCTTTATATTGCAGTTTTTATGTTTTTCTAATTGTCAGATCGTACGCCAAAACACCTCCCTATCATGTTAAAATAAAATTAAAATAATTCATGAACCTTCAATTGTGTTTAGTGTAGAATTATGCAGCTCAGGTTGAAATACTCAGATTTTGAATCACATGCATTAAAGACTGATGAAAATCGTTGCTTGCTATGTAGAATCCCATTAACAAAGGTCTCACAAGAAGAAAAATCAGCATAAACAAAATTGTGGAAGGATCCGATACACCTTTTTGATACCACAAGGTGCCTCTTTCTGGAATGTGGCTCACACTTTCAGAACCGCTGCTTTAAAAATATTGTCTGTGGTTCTGTACGTGTTACTATGAACAGACATGAAAGTGTAAGATCACATTTCATCAGGGTGTTTTGTTTACCGGCTTGCATCTCTTTTAGTTTAAAAGATCAAACCTTCAGTAAAACAAGCTTCACCGCTACCTGGAGGCTTGTTATGTGGATTTTAGAATGTGATCCGATGCACTAAAAACTTTGAATTTCTCTGAGCTTGGACAGAAAGAACTCCCAAAACAGTACGCAGGAAAAAGAAAAAAGGTGCTGTCCAGAACCATATGGTCAGCCATATTTTTTTTCCTGAATGGGCACACTGCTTTGTCAATACCAATCATGGCTGAGATCCTTATACTAAATGCAGTGTTTAACAACTCTTTTAAAAATGGTCTCTCTTGTGTCTTATATATGTCAATTTGTAAGGTGATTTATTTGTTGGCTGGCTGAGCTGGTGTCACCTAACTCATTCAGGTAGCCAGATCGTTGGTGTGAGTTTTACACAGAGTGAAAGAGAGAGCATGAGAAAGACGCTATGCAACGCAGTCATATTTGCCCTGCATCCACTGATTCTGTAATGGAAAAAGCGGTGTGCAAAGCATAAGTCTCATGAGAAAACAAGGAAAGATGAGAAAATAAGTGGGTCCAGCAAAAGCTGTGAGGGGCAGGACAGTGAAGAGGACCCCCCCCTGAAATCAATGCACATCTCCAGGCTTGCATTGGTGGGATATCGAACAACAGAAAAGTGTACCATGGTGGTAAATGATGGGCTAAAAGCTGTAGGTGTCCAGCCTGACTTTGATTATTTCATTCCCAAGGCATTGTTCGTCATCATATCTTGTGAGATAAGTATCCTAATAGCTATGTGTTTTTTTTGCTGCTACAGTATATGTAAGCCCAATTGTCAGCTATTACACCTTTTTGTCTCTTGAGATGCAAACGATGATACATCGCTTGCATCTTCTGGTGTTAAAAAGGGTAATTGTTTCTGTCAAAGGCAGTACAGACTGGATTTCACAACAATTATCAGATATATATAAAAAGTAAAACAATAGCAGCAAATAAACATATCTAGATAATGTATAATCATAACCTCTGAATGACCTGAATGAATTGTAATTTTCACATTTTGATTTATCGTCATCTCAACTGAGCACAGAATGAAGACTGTTACACCCTGAACAATCACAAACATAATTTGTATTTCTCACAATCATTCTAACTGCTGCTTAAACTGTGGATTTTATGTAGAAACTAATGGCCTATGAACCCAAATCTGTCAATAGAAATGTAGACAGAATAATTTTCTTTTCTCTTTTTTTCTTATCAAACATTTTTGTTTAACTGTGTTAAATGTTTTTGAAAGTTACACTATTCAACAGGTGTCCTGTTGTGCAGCACCAAATGAAAAACGTCTAAAAGCTTGGAGACAGATCCTTATTGATGTTTTTTGTCATGAACCAACCTGGGGGGTGAGATCCCCTTCTGTGCTCAACTGTGAAGGTTAACACAATTAAGCCCAAAATTCTTCAAACACCCTGCACATTTAAATTCAAAATCATCCAGCCAAAATGTGATGAAAACTATATGGACAAGCAGGATCGATAGAATAAAATGTTTTCATTTACATTTTAAGTGTCTCCAAGGCTGAGAGGTTGGAAGAACTCTTGCCTTCACCATAATTTTCACCTCCCTCCAGAGATCTTTACAAATCATCTTGCCATGTCAAGTGTCATATCTTTGACATACAAGTCTAAGTTAAGTCTTGGGTTTTTGAAGGTGAAGTCTAACTGCAGACAGAGACTTTAGTGACTGAAATAAACATTCTCTCATTCAATCTCCAATGCCTGGTGGACCTCTAACCCGCTGTAGGCAAGAAATCCAAACCTGCACTGTTTGTCCCTAGGCCTAAATTATTGTATGAACAGTTAATACTTATCTTTTAATATTTTGCTATTTCTTAACAGTTTTCTTTTAGTCTTTTAACATTTAATTCACACCCCCTGACACCCTCTCTGTCAAAGGCAGTACAGACTGGACCATTAGACCATTAGAAATTTTAAATAGACATGTATGCTGCGAGACAAATAACAGAAAAAGATCAAAACACTTTAATCTCAAATATCAGCTTCAGAGTTTTTTGTCTTTGTCATGGCCAAAGTAACACCTTTTTATCCCTGTTTTCACACTTCCCACTCAATCTAAACTGCACTAAATATGGTCTTGAGTGTTTGCTTCTCACTGTGAAATGGAGATTGTTTTAAAGTTGGCAAACTAAGTGTTAACTGTTATACAACTGAAGGTATTAATTACAATATAATAAACAAGGCAACGCATAAGTAAATAAATAAGGGGTAAATGTTTGACCAAGCAGAACAAAATTCTGTTAATTTTCTAGCCTTGGGTCAAGAGTCTATTTCAAGTCTCCAGTATTTAGGGCACAATTCTAAATTGTGTCTGAAGTCCCGACATCTCAAATGACAGACAGGTTTGAATTTCTATTTCGGAGTCCTTGTGCTGCCCTCTTTGACAAAGTCACTCTGGGCAAAGACCCATATAAAAAGTCACAACTGACTTCCCCTGTACAGTGTGGCAGAAAACAATATTTTGATATCTAGTTAAAATGCTTCTCGCGTACACTAGGTTAACACTATAGTGAGAATATAACATAAATCATCCAGTTTCACTCAGTGTGAGCTATTGCCCCAAATGCAAAATAACTAAAGAAAATTTGCTTAGTCGGCTTGGTTCAGTGTTTGCACGACAACAATAAAGCCACCTGCACCACTGCGGCCTGTATTTTATTCATCTGATGTCAGTTTTGAACAAACTACATAAATTCTTATTCCATGAGCCGGTATCTTAATTTGTTAATTTTTATGCACATCCATCTCTGTTAAAGAAAATAATTCACCAGTTCATAAAATTAGTCATACATTCACATATTTAACCCCAGAAAGTAACTAGTTCTCTCTTTTTGAATGTAAAATGCCTCAAAACATGCTTGAGAGCATTGCCCCATTACTAGCTTCCAACTTCTGCAAAGTAAGTGTTTGACAAATGGGTTGGACATTTTCCGGCTGGCTGTTCTGAATCAGAATCAGCCTTTGTTTTCATTGTTCAGAAGAACGCAAGACATGAGCTCTTAGATCAGGTGAGCACATGAAAGGTCCTAAAAGTGATCAGGAAGTAGACACCAAACCGCTACAAGAGTTGTTATTTATTAGTTTTAAAAGTACAAACCTTTTCAGCTGTGATGCCGCAGCATTTCTCCAACCATTAACCAAGGACTGCGCCCCGCCCCACCAACCAGACCGAACGCCGGCCCCCGAGAAGATTGCGGCATGCAGTACTTAAAGTATGTGTCCCAGCTTTTATAACACCTGGCAGAAAAAAATCTATAAAGCAGATGTATATTATGAAAAATAGAAAAAACAGACAAGATCACTTTGACCTTAAATATCACATTTTTTCACATAAGCAAACAGATAAATATAAATATGCTATTATACTTAAAATGTCAATATCATAAAAAATATTAAAACCATAACATTTTTAATGTTATGTTTAATATGTCATTTGTCTACCAGCATATACAGAAAGATTTATTTAAGACGAAGAGTGAAAAAAAAGACATGATTCAGTCATGGGCTATATAAGACTCGGTCTCCTATAGCTTTTTGTCGTTCTTTATTGTTTCACTCTGTGCTCTATCTTGAGTTTCAGCTGCTGTCAAACATTCATACTGATTTATATGATTCTAAATCACAGGTTATTAAAAAATTCTTTTACCTGCCGCAAAATTAGCCATCAAAATTCAGTGGCATTTCCACCCTTGAGCTTCTACTAAATTGACAGAAATGAAAAACAGAAACGTAATAGATCTTTTTTCAGAGTCCTGAGGGGAGAATTCAACATTTCAATGTCACGTCTTCCTTGTACAGTGAATCAATATAATTTTAGTAAGCCCTTTCATGTGATATAAATCACCAAGGGTCTAGATCAGCGGGAGCAAAAAAAAAAATCCTATTTACAAATTGTGTCCTCGTTTGTTAGTGCCACAGCACCTCAATTACCCAGTGAGCAGGTTTTTATTTATTCATGCAGACAAAGTCACGTATTCATGAGGATTAACCCCAAACTCGCTCATAGACTGGCAGGCACAGATTGCATATTTTACCATATGAGGAATAGCTGACGCGTGTACCCTCAGAAGATTGAGAGAAAGCATAAGTGAGTGAGCGCTAGCTGAGTGAGCTTTTAGGTCACAGGATGGTCAGTTTCACCGACTTTGCTCTGATTTGAATGTGCAAAATATTACAAAAAGGAATAATGAATAATATGTGTGCAGCAAAGAGTATTATTGGTTTAAAGAAGTGCAAGAGCAAGCACTGCTGGGGCATAAATTATGGCATTAAGAAACAGTTTGCATGCCTAAACCTATTTGGTTTTTCCTCTTCAAAAAATAGATTTTGAATCTAAAATTTTAAAAAGAAATAGAAGAAATTATTGCCTGAATCAATCAAAAATGCAACATTCACATGCATCTTCATATTATGGTAACGGAACAGAAAATATGCACATCAATTCCCAAGACTAAAAAAAAAACTATACACAGCCAAAAAAAAAACACTCCCTTCAGACCAAACATGTTCTCTCTTGACAATATCATACCGCCCTGAAAGGAAAAAAAAGCTTCTCTTCAGAAATTATTAGGGAAAATGCCAGTCCCCTGTTACACTACCCACGTTTATCGGGATCCAGCTTAGCCATTACGTCTGGAGGTTTATCAAATTATCTGCTCGCAGAATGGCCGAAAAGGGACACATTACTACCCGCCAAGTTTGTCTGAGCTGCTGCAAAGCAATATTCCGGGATGGTGCAGCAACCAAAAGCAAATTATGGTGAACATAACACAGAGTTCAGTGGAGCGTTAACAGAATGGATGGCCCTATCCTGATTCTCTATCTGCTGGGACAGATGTCACAGAGTCCCAGTGACTCGAGAGGTGGATGGCCCTGTAAGCAATGGCAGATGCTCTGAAGGTAAGACAGATGGAATTTGGCAGAGTTCTGAAAAATATGTGCATTTTACACTTTTGAAAAAAATTCTATGAATCCTTCACAGCAGAACAGTAATGATTACAGAAATAAATCAGAGCAAAAACTTTGAAGTCCTTTATTGTACTGTCATATAAAAAAGTACAAGTTCTTAAAAATAGCAAAAGAACCTCTAAAAACAAAGAACAAATCGCTCAGTAGCCTAGAAGCTCTCAAAATAGATAATTGACAGATATGGTGACTCACAGAATGAAAGAATCACTGAGTTGGTATCTCAAACCAGTGCAACAAATCCCTACCTCATTTCCAGTGTGCCAAATCATTCATTCACTCACTCTTCCACGTCAGTGGCTGTTAGCTACTCCCCATACCTGAGCTCCTAAGATGGCGGTTAACACCCTAATTTTCCTGCATTGGCATATAACTTTCCATCACGAGACGGCACTGCTTAACAATCGACAACTGTATTACAATTCATCTTAAGTTGGTTTTAGTGTCCAAACAAAAAGAAAGAAAATAATTGTATGACTGTGCTTCAAAATCTAAAAATCTAAATTTCAATATGTCAAACTGAAAAGCTAAAACCTCCGCTTTAATCTTTGTGGCAAAAATATAACGTCTTTTTTCCCCAACATTCAAAGAGAGAAAGTTTCCATCTAAGGATTAACTGACAGCCTGAGAATTAAATGCAAACTCCAATGATCAGTCCCAAAATGTATTTATTTATGTTTTTAAATAAATATGTTGCAATATTACAACAGGTCTTACATGGTTAAAGAGATTAAGTGATGTTATTAAGTCATTGCTGTAACACTTTAGCGGTAGAGTAAATGTTATAGCAGGGGTGCATATGTGCATTTTCAAAACGCAGACAGAAATGTGCGCACTTCTCTGACTGTTCACTTCGTAAATCAAAGTGTCTTGTTTCTTTAATGAAAGAACTTTCTTTCACTCTGAAATGAAAAATACAGGCAAAACTCCCCTGCAACACATACAATTTGAACCATGTGTGCATCTCTGTAGGTTAACCTAAATAATAATAATTGTTCTTACCATTTTGTATTTTGTTTGTCATTAAAATATGACTATCATTGAAGCTTTTAGATCAGTTCCTAATTTGACTATGATTTCTAAGTGAATCATATTTTATTTAGGTCATTAAGATAACACCTGAGTCTGAAAACCGGTGCCTCACCACACGTTCCTGCGTGGTAGTAAAAATAAGAATGCAGGTCAGAGCAATATGTCTAAATGTGCAAAAGCACCAATTCAAGCATTCATTTTCTGTCTGCAGTCCTTCTTCTTTCAGTGGTAAACATTTGCACATAGAAATACAATAATCTCTGCTAAAGTGAATGTATATATAAATTCAAGCAACATTTTAGAAGTAGCTCAGACCTCGTTGTTCACAAACTGTATGGCTTTTAATATGCTGCAATATTAGGCTTTCTTTGTTTGGTAATTGCTACTGATGAAAAAAAAAGCTATTTATTCATTGCAATCTGTGGTAAACTGAAATCAATGAGGCTGAATGGCACGTTTTAAATCTGATCGGATCACTGAGGACCAACAACGACAACAGACATGGATGAGAGCTCTTTTTTTGTAACTCACAAAGCCAGTCAGTGGTTTAAATTTGGTCCATTCTGGCCTGGATAATGGAAATCTATTGATCATTTTTGGAATGTATACCGAGAAACTACATTCCTAATTGTTTCATAAAAGAAATGCTGGGAGACTTTTTGCTTGGGCTTTGGTTGTTCTCCTTTTGGTCTGTTTTTTGTTTGATCTGTTGCAGCTGCAGAACCATGCACAACTGAAGGGAGGTTTTCAAAGGCCCTGAGGTTGTCAGTGGCAAGACTTTCACTTCTTAGTTGTAGCTGTTGCTGCAATGTGGGAGGTTTGCTCATGTTGATCAAGGTGTATTTGTAGTTGTTTGCCTTTTATTCTTTTCTTATCTGACATATGAGAAATCCCAGTGCTTTACCAAGTATAAATAATAACAATTAATCAAGATGCCCCCCCCCCCCCAAAACAGTGAGATTCATTTATTTTTTTTTAGTACAGCAAGAACAAATATACAGAGGAAGGGGGAAAAAGTGGGTCAGGTTTAGAGCTTAAAGCATGATGAAATATTGGAGTTTAAAAAGGAGTGGGTTTTACTCTAGCCCTCCTTGCAGCCCTTTATCTTTTATTCTCTGTAGATTCATTAAAAGAACAATTACAGGACATTTCCCGTTTCTTTTAAAAGAGCCTAAATGCTGCCCATGTGTGGTCTGCAAGATCCATTTTACGACGCACGGAGAAAACTGAATTGCATTTTTGTTTACTGTAGGGCTAAAATGTTTCTAAATGGACTCTTTTTGGCATTTTAGTGGCTGTCATTTACTTTCTCTCTTTATCTCCCCTGTCCTTCATCTCAGACATTTATTGCGTGTGCTTTTCCTGTCCATTATATAGACAAGCATAATAACCATAAGAGGCTTCAAGGCAACATCATTTTCAAAAGAGCTTTTAGTGATCAAATTTTTGTGTTCCCTCAAGGGTGAATTCAGTTGTACATCTAACACGTGTAAGACGAGAAGGTGCAAGGGGAGGTTTTCTGTGATGTGTTGTATGGACCCATGTTCCTCTGATCTTCAATTTTAAAGGACATGGGATAGAAGTCAGCACGAGACCCAATAGCACCTCTGTCCCCACCACCATGTGTTGCTGTAAGGGCGCTTTATAGCATGGACCAGTGAATCCCAGATGTGACAGCAGGCCTGATCATCAATTATTATACCTCAGTGGATCAAAATGAGCATATCTGCTCGTTGAAACATCCCCAGCTCTGTCCTGTGGCAGCTTAGCCATGGCTTAGTGCACTTCCAACCCTCCACCCACCATCCCCTCTGCACCTGTAAAGCTTAGGAAGACCAGCCAGTGTCCTTACAGCGGCACCGGGACATGCCTAAAGACAACATCTGCTTCCCCTTGGTGACCTGCCGAGTTAAGCCAATTGCAGAATCAAGGGCATAGTCACAGAGGGCCCTGATTTTGTCATAACAAAGACATAGCTGCCACAAGTGCCTGAAACTGGATTCAGGCGATGTTTCAGTCTATTTTCTGCAAAGACATTCAATTCTCTCTGACTTTCTTTTACTCAGTCGTCCTTTTTGTTCTATTAGTTTAATTTAAAGCACACGTTAAGAAAACAATCTAAAGAATCAATAATTACATTTCAATAACTATCATTGTTTTGCAATGGATTTGACAATGAAGTATGGACTATTTAGCTATGTCAAGTTGCCACTTATTTTGGATTTGTAGAAATACCTCTTGGGTTGAATGTTACAACTCTGGGATGCTACAAATACTGCAGAGACAGTTGGGCCCAGAAATGTACATACACTGACTGAAAAGACACATCCTATCTCAGATGAGACCCATCTTGTTTTAGGCCAGTTAGAACTATCAAAATTATTCTTAGAAAATGTCAGAATTTATTTTTATCCGTCTTCAAAATCAGAAGTCTACATTTATTTCAACAATTTTAGGTAGCATTGCCTTTTAACTATATGACTTGTGTCAAACCATTTGGGTTTTCCTCCACAAGCTTATAAATTGCTGGAGTTCTGGCTCATTCTTCCTGACAACTGCAGAAATTGAGCCAGATTTGTAGGCCACTTCACTCACACACCTTTTCATATCTTAAAAAAAAAAAAATGCAATTTTCAAACTGCAATGTGGATTATTCATGTTTCTTTTGAAATAATGTATTCCTCCTCCTCCTCATGTCGGGGGAAAAGACACGTTCACTCTGAATAGTTATACTGAATCACTAGTTTCAGTCAGCATCTTGACTTTTGTTTGAGGTCAATTTGCATATTTTGGACAAAACCAAGTTCATCTCTGGAACACAGATCTTGTTTTCTTCCTGAGCGGTATGATGGTTGGACATTCCCATCTTGTCTATACTTGAATGTAATTGTTTGAACAGATGAATGCAGCACCTTCAAGAATCTGGAGATTGTGGTTTTTGAAAAGGGTTATATGAAGAGTTGCCCAGGGCTGTATCAGTCAGGGGTGGGGCACCCAAGAAAAAATAAAATATATCTTATCTGTCTGTTGTCCTCTGAACAAGTTTGCTACTACTTGTATGAATGTATAGAGAAGTAAGTCTCCCTTAGTTTCTGTTGAGTACTGGAAGACTACATTACCTGCTTTCGGATGCAACCCCCTCCAAAAGAAATCTGATTATTGCTTGCATTTCTGATTGGAGTGCAGCAAAAAAAAGGGGCTTCCATTTAGAACCATTTGAAAAATATGTTAGATACACTAGCATGCATAGCAAAATTAGAGGCCATGTGTCAGCAGCTTTAAGAGTTCCACTGCTTCTCCCCACATGCAGACTTTTAAACTTATTATCCTCAAACAATGTATCAATATCAATTTCCCCCCCAAATCCATGGAAATATTGTTTGGTTCTCCTTGGTCCCTTGCCCTTTCCCAAAGTGAAATCAGTAAAAATGTTAGCTCTTACACGTGTTCTGAATCAGTCAGCATGAGGGTGCCTCAGTTTGACAGATGTTTGACACTTGAAATCCTGCAGGGACTCTGACTGAATGGAATCAGGACAAATCAATGCAATCCTGCAGGTGTCTCAGGGGAAATGGGGACAAAAGGACATGTACTGCCTTGCTTGCATATTATATATATATATATATATATATATATATATATATATATATATATATATATATAAATAACACTGTGTGTACGTATATGAT
>CAEFZX010022351.1:0-10499 GCA_903066825.1 Alfaro cultratus | reverse complement strand
GACCACCATAGTAGTGTTGACCCAGCTGCTCCCCTTAGACCTCAGACAAAACATGCACTGCTTTTTCTAACCTTAGTTTACTATATAGAAAATATACCGTCATCCTCTTAGCTAAAATTTCTGACTCTGTTTACAATATTGCGCATTTTAACCAGTACAGATCCCCACTGGCAATGGAGAACCATTCTCTTTCGATTGTTGATGCGAAAACTTTCTGCTGGTCTACTAGTCCACAATGTAGTCTGGCACTACATTAGGATGCGTTTACTAATGCATGTATATTAGCTTGGGTTTGTGAGACGGCCACGCCACGTGGTAGCCGTGCTATGACGTAGGATGGGCATCAGCCAATGAAACGCGGCCCCTGTGGTAAGGTCCATTGTCAGACCAGAATACCCAGCACGTACTCTGAGCTTGTGACATTCAATAGAGAAATTTGTTCAACCTTAGGGCTTATTCCATCACACTATAATTATCTAAACTATCTGTTCTTATCTGTTAACAAACACAGATAAGTCTCACCACACGTAGACTAATGCCTACGTGTGGTGAGGCATTAGTCGCTATTAGCCTGCTGGAGTTGCTGCAGGAAACCCTCTGACTGGTTCTGCAGAAACTTTGGCCTACATACTCTAACAGATTGAACAATACTAATGTGGTTAAATGAGTTAAAGAATTAATAAAATTGTTAAAAGAAATAACACAATTTTTACTTCACAAAAGTACTGACAAACATCAGCAATTTTCTCAGCTTTAATTTAAGCCATATTTATAGAAATCGGGTACGAAATAAGGCGCTGCAATAATTCTTGTGACAGATTTCTGTTCATCCCTGATTGGAACATCCTGGTTTAGTGGACCGACTCACCGCATAGTAACGGCGCCTGGAGGAGTGTCACTAGCATTAGCTGCTAACAGGCGATGTCCAAACCAGTAACATATATCAATGAAGAAATCCTGCAACTACTAAAATCTGACATCGCTCCGTTTTTGTTTGCTTTTTGTGAACAAGGAAGTTGCGCTGGTCTTCTTCAGAGGTTTTGTGTCGATTCCTTCAGTAGTTCTTGGTGCAACGCCCCCACAGGCGATGGGGTGAACAGGTTTTTCAGTTAGTTTTAGTCGTTTATCACAGTGCAATGTGAATGCGAACTAGAGTTCTGAAAATGTAACAAATGTTGCAATTTTAGTCCCCAATCGAACCGAGTCTACCGGACTATCCGGTCTGAATACACCCTTAGTTAAAGACCTCCAATAAAATGCATATAAACCGTTAAATAACATTGGGGGGTGGGGGGGTTCTTTTCACAACTGATGTTATAAGTTCCTCAGTTAATGCCAAGGGGGTGCACTTATCTGTGATAAATCTGTTTTCACTTAGTTTGAAAACCTTAATATTATAATGTATTATATGAATAACCCCAAAAAAATAATATGCAGAAAGTTTTTAGAGAATGTTGAGATGAAGAAAGAGTGGAGCAAGATTTAAAGAATTTATAAAGTAATTCTGATATTTATGAAAAGCAATAAAGGGACTGCATTAAAAACAAGAGTTCAGATTAAATTGAGTATCTTAGCTCGCTGTAGCTGTCAGTTATTATGTGCCTTTAACCTAAAAACAAGAGTTTATTGGTCATGACTATTGGGATGTTTGCTGTTCCTTGATTGGCTGTTTAGCAAACACCTGCAAACTGCAAGTGTACCAGCACTGTATTTTGGCATTTTGTTTAGAATATTTTAGATGATTTCTATGGATAATTAGAAGTTACACAGAAAAATCTCCAAATACCTGAATCTGCAAATACTAAACCACAAATAGGTGGGGTTCCACTGTATCAGTGGTGAAGGTTTGCATCAACCTTAGATACAAAGAAATACTCCAATTATTGCTGGTTAAAGCCAGGCATGTGGACAGTGTTGTTAAACATTCCCCCACAACTTCTTAATTCTCAGAGAAACACACACACTTTATCACTTAGAGTTATGGATGTAAAGTGTGTGAACATCAAGAGCTGCAGCCTTGGACAAGCAGAAACAACAAGCTAAAGCTCTGTGACATTTTGAGGATTAATTTACAGTTGGACAGTGATTCCATGCTCTCTTCACTGCTCCCTTTGTAAATCTTTACGGGTCGAGGCTGTTGCAGAGGTTGTATGTTCACCATATCCTGGAGGATTCTATGTACTAACTTTACTTCATGTGAGTTATTTTGAGCTCTGGACAGGGAATGGCCCTGTCAAAGCAACTGGTCAGTTCAAACAAAATGTTGGTGGAAAATGATCTGTGTGAACCACTCGGAAATATTACATCCATAAAACTTATTCATTCAGCTTCCACAGAAATCTGCAGGTCTACCATCTCATTTTGGGACCGTCAAACGATTCAGTTTTAATTCATTTCAGTTTATCCAATTTACAACAAATACCATTTCAAGGCACATTACAAAAAAAAAATCATTTCACTTCAATCACGTATACAATCCCATTAATCCTAGTTATCAAACTGTAGAGTAAGTACAATTTGTTATTCAAAATATTCCACTGAGCATATGCTAAATGAGGAAACCAACTCTCCAGCCAGTTTTATAGAGATGGCTTTTTATTTTTCTCTTTGTTGAAGGCAACTGAAAAAGTACTGAACCATTACATTTTGTTTACTGTAACAGTCCTATTAAAATCTGAATGAAACATGTCTGTTGTTTTATCATAAAATGTGGAGAAGGTCAAAGAGTATGAATTATTTTGCCAAACAGTATATTAGAAATCTAGAATATAGGTCTGTGAGGACTTGTTTGAGCTGTTCAGAGATTTCTTTTTCATAACTTCTTTGAAGTCTGGATAGCATGTTGGCTGTTTCTACTGTTCACATGGTAAATCCCAGCAGGAAGAAGGCCAAGTCAAAACAGAAGAGGCCAAAAACCTCCAGCAACTAATGACCTATTATTTTACTCATCAATAGATGTTAAATTCAGCTGCTGTGTTTAAGACTTTTGGGAAATGGGCTCAGTCTGAGACCACTTCCTGGACAAGGCTGTGCCAGGACTGCTCCTCTGGTACTTCATAGCTTCCAATCTCCGTGGGAATGCAGCGAAGCGTGACATCAGCTTATGTATAAAACTACCAGCTCACTGGAACACTGAGTATTGGTCTGGGCAGGCATAATATTGAACTTGTAAACCCAGGTTGGGTCAACAGGTTTCAGAGTCATTCTACTCTAACATGACAGATAGTTCTGTGTATAATGGGATTGCCTGAAATTGTTCCACTGGGAGTTGAACTTTTCCTCAGCCCACCATTGGGTCTAGCAATGGCTGAACCAGTCAGTGCACTGTGTTAACTACAAAGCATTGTTGTGTTGTTTCTGTGTGTTTCAGATGGCTTGACGTGAGTGTAGCCAATCTGACGTGCACCAAGTACTGGGTGGTGTACCTGCAGGTAATCCAGGAGGCAGTGTGGCCGGGAGGCGCGCTGCCAGCTGCCCCGCCACCTCATCGCAGCCAGCAGCAGAAAGACAGCAGCAAGCAGCAAGCCTTAGATGGTCTGATGAAACTTCTGCCAGGTATACAGAACTTGAGATCATCAACATGCCATCACATATTAGCCTATCTATAGGAACTCTAAAAAAAGAAATTGTGAACTAGCCTATAATCCAACAGAGGGCCAGTTATTGTGCCACTGTGTAATTCAAACAGGGGATTATTTTCACTGTCTGGTAAGTAGCCTTCTTTTAACTGACCAGCAGTGTGCAGCAACAAGTGTGATGGATGAATAGACAGTGCTTTGTTAGTTTATGGTACATATAGCCAGAAAAAAACTCCACTAACTCTACCACTTTATCTGGAATCTCATTTAGAGGACCTTCAACAGCTGGAACAGAATATGCTGTCAGTTTTGGAAATTTTTAATAATTTGTATGTCTTGATGTGGGAAAACACCTCATGCCTGGTCATCACAAACTGCTAGCTTCATCTTCTTGTCTTTGTGCCTTTAGATCTGTTCTCAGATATGCTGGGTTCTGATAAGTACAGGCAGAGCTGGCAGACTGCTCTGGATTCTTTTCAAGACCCTCACATTAACAGGTAAACATACACAACATACCCTACGCTTTGATGGTTTCATTTACTCCTTAGCTTTTACATATTATTTTACGCTATTAGGACTACAATGGATTCTGTAAAAAAAAAAAAAAATTATAAAAATCTTCTCCTTTTTGAGTAGAAGCTGAAATGATCAGATTTTTGTTCATCAGTATAGATGTTTTTTTCACAGTTCAGGTGAGAACCAATTCCATGAAGACCAAAAAAACCAAATTCATAAGTATTTTAATCTATATTATTTTTAATTGCAGATCTCTTCTAAAGAATGTTTGAACAGATTAAGAAGATGAGTCTTTGTTAAAAAAAATCACTGGCTTTTCAGAACTTCTGTACCAATAGCTATTAGGAGTGGTAGTGATGTAGTCATGTCCAGTGGGAAAAAGATTGTTTATAACCCCAAACAACACAATATAGCCACAAATTTCAATATATCTTAATGGGATTTTACAACCCCAATAGAGCTTTGGCGCGTGACATCACTGCTCTAGGCGGAGGGATCTGAGCGCCATCTTGTTTGGCCACAAACATAACCGAGAAAAGAACATAACCGACTGTCTCACAGATATTTAGAATTTTTGAATATTTTAAGCAACTTAAAATAATTTAGCAATGGTACAAACTTGCTGCGTTATTGGACGTAATGTCCGATCACACGACCGAAGCGGTAAAAATATGGAAAACGGACTTTCGTTTCACTTTTTTCCTGCCTGTAAACAACGCGAGGAGGCTAAGCTGTCGGAGCTAATGAAAAGTTGACGAATGGCCTGGGTATCAGCGGTGAGACGTCCTGATGTTACGTTCTCCAACATCCCAAGTTTGCTCCAGACATGTCCATTCTGGTGAGTGTCTAAATTCGCTTTGTTGGTGTTGTGTCATAATGTTTTGCTATGATTTTGTCCGGGTGTACTCATGTTCAGTTACGTTGAATTCATTTAAGTGGGTCAACCTTGTTTAGGTCGGGCTTATATTTTTTATGTAGCATAGTCAGAGTTTTGTCAGTGGACATCAAGGTTATTCGATTATTGTGAAGTAAACTATATTACTAGTGTTATAATTTACAGTATTAATACTGATGTGTGTTCTGATATCTCCTCTTAAAGGCAAACCGACGTATGAAATGGATTAGCTCAGTCCAGACTGGGTTCCAGCTGAATCTGGGTCACTGCGAGGTCAACGCCACAACATCAGACCGACATGCGATCAATTAAAGAGGCGATACAGCAAGACCATGGTGTCCACCATGGTCTTGCTGTTGGTCAACACCATGGTCAACAAGTGGGGGACCAAGTTACAGAGACTGTGTTTTCATTATTTACCCCAGAAGAGGTAAATAATGAAAACACAGTAGCGGAGGCTATAGAAGAGGAGCAAGTTGGAGAGGCTGAGGAGGAAACCCCAGGAGAGGAGCTCACCAAGGCTGCACACTCTGAAGAGGAACATGAACCATTTGTGTTGAAATAAATATGTGTACAGTTGGAAGTGGCTGTTTTCTCTCATTTAATAATTTAATGTGGTAAACATTCATGAAACGTTTGATTCAAGCTCTTCAAGTTGCATGTAAACAGGTGATGAAATGAATCACATTTCAAGTAAAAATTTGATATTTAAAATATTTCAGGTAATAAACATGTAATGAAAGATTATGTTTTTAAATAAACATTTTATGTGATTAAAATAAACAATTATATAATCAGACTTTTTGCAGTAAACATTTAATTTAACAGGCAAACCAGATGAAAGAGCCCATCTTTAAACATTTAATGTGTAATTAAACAGTTCAGAGTAAAGAATAAAGGTACATATTATTAAGCAGATCACACTTTAACTTAGTATTTGTTGTATTTAACACATTTCAGGTAAGAAGTGAACATGTAATTAAATATAGCCTGTCCTAGAATTTTATGTAATTGAACATTACAGGTAACAAATGTGAGGTGATACATTTTATGAAAACAATTTATATATTTTTTTTTTAAATATAAAATTAGTTAAATAAAAAAGGGGTCAAATGTAATAAAGATGAGTGTGCTTCATCTATACAGTCTAGTAGAACAATTTCACACTGATTTTGAGTTAATGGGGCCACGATTTGGAAGCTATTGAAGAAAACATATTATTTATCCACCCATTTTCTTACACTAAGGGTGTCAAACTCCAGTCCTAAAGGGCCGCTGTCCTGCAACTTTTAGATGTGCCGCTCCTGCACCACCTGAATAGAATAATTAGATCATTAGCAAGGCTCTGAAGAAATTATCTAGACAAGGAGGAGGTAATTAAGCCATTTTATTCCAGTGTTTTGTACCTGGGGCACATCAAAAAACTGCAGGAAAGTGGCCCTTGAGGACTGGATTTTGACACCCTTGTCTTATACCCTTGTCCTTAGTGGGTCGGGAGGTGCTGGTGCCTCTCCAGCTACGTTCCGGGCGAGAGGCGGGTTACACCCTGGACAAGGTCGCCAGTCTGTCACTTAAAATTTTAATAGAGGATAGTGTGCGTCGTGTAATAACATGAATTACCACTTTGTTGTATCAGCTAGTCATAAGGCATTTATTTACAGGAGGTTTTGGTTTGGAAATGGACGGTCCCTAAGTGAACCTCCGAGCGCTTGAGGAGGGAGCAGTAGAGAACAGCTGGCCGGAATTAGCGTTCATAAATCGGATCAACCTTGATCCGTGGATATCCAATATCCGCGGAGCGCAGATATCCAATATCCAACTTGAAAACAACTTCACTGCGGTCGGTAACACAATGAAAACACCGGAAAAAGTTTGTTTTGGTATGTGGCCATATAAGATGGCGCCGAGCGACGTAAACGTCACAAGCAGTGACATCAGCTCCAAAGCTCTATTCTAATAAAGTTGGGATGCTGTGTAAAACAAATAAAAACTGAATACAATGCAAATACAAAAAAAAAGTTTATCCATTTGATAGCTTGTCCTTGTAATGAATTCAATTGAATACATAACTTACATTGCTCTGTGATGGACTGGTGACCTGTACAGGGTGACCCCATCTCGCACCTGTTGACCACTGGAGATGGGTACCAGCAGCCCTCACAACCCCACAAGGGACAAGATGGATGAATGGATGTGACTAACATATTATTTTATTTAAAATAGGGACAGTACATAGTAGACAAGAAGAGAGATTCACTGTATCAGGTAACAGCTGATTAGCTAATTTCTGCCCCGATCCAGATGATAAAACTTTTAAAAAGAGAAAATAGGTTGAAAAGGATTTGTAAATCATGGTATTCTGTTTCTGTTTATGTCTTACATGTCTCAACTTCATTGGAATTGTGGTTATATGTAATAGGTTATGGGTCTTCCACTCCATGCCTCAAGAAAATAACAGGATTAAACAAGAGGACCCAGCAAAAAGTGAGAGCAGGAGAAATGTTAAACACTGTGAGGGTGAATGCTGGAACAAAAGACCTGAACTGAATAGCTAACAGGTCGTAACTAATCAAGGAAACTAAGAAAATGAATCTAAGAGTAACAAAGAATAAATAGACATGAATAAGAAATAAACATAAACTAGAATCACTAAAAACAACTGAACTAAGGTAAAACAGAAATAAGGCTGATGTAATCAAAGAAAGAGACTAAGAAATACATAATAATAATAATAATAATAATAATAATAATAATAAAACTAGACTCAATAAATCCAAAACCAAAAACAATTCAGAAACTGACTGAAATATAGTTAAATATTTTTTATTAATCTAATAAAAATTTGACAAACCTGACTTGTAGGGATGCACCAATATGAAAATTTGAACCAGTATTAATATCTGATACTGCTTTTATGGATGATAACCAATATTACAGATATTATACATGTATAGTATACATATATAGTACCACTTTTTTGACACCTTGGGAAAAAATGACTACTCGACTTACTTCACCATTGCTTCTGTGCTTCAGTCAAACTCCCCACAATCCTTTGCTGCGTCACTTTCACTACCACATGACCAATTTCCTTCCCTTCCTCTCCAAAGACAAACAGCAACAAGATGGAAATAAACATCTATTGTTAATATGTAGAAGGAGCAAATATGCTCTTAATAAATGGTCTATATATTTTTACTTATTTTTTGCTGAAATTTTGTAGGTACCAGCATGGTTGGATCCTCATATCCAAACACTGCATATGTAGCCACTCCCTTTAAGGGGCTTGTTGCTCCAATGCCTGAATAAGGCACTGACAGGTCGCTAATGGCTGACTGATGATGAGTGCAGGCGCCATGGCTGAATTATCATGTTACTGTTTACATCTGCTCTGTTTTTTACTGCCTGATCTCATGAACAAGTTTATTTGTGTGATTTTTATTACATTTTTTTTATTTAATGGAACCACTGCAATTGTGAAATTGTGTTTTTTCAACATTAGCTGAATATTGACACAAATTTTAGCACATTTGTAATGCAAACACAGTTCCTTAAAATAGGATGGTAATGAGTTGTGTTTTGTTTCTGCAGACACCTGGTCTACTGTATATTTGATCTTCTGTTGGACTTTCTGGTTCCTGAATTACCAAAGGAAGATTTCCAGAGAAGCCTCCTGCAGACTCTCTCTAAGAAGCCAGAAAAGATGCTGGCATGAGAAGAGAACCCAAATACAACTCGATTATTTTTCTTTCCTTCAGCCTAACTGATCTGCTGGTGAAAAACGAGGGGAATGTTCCTGTTCCAATAATATCAGTTTATGAGTGTGACAGTTGTTGTATCTGATTATGTTTACCTTCTTCTGTGCTCATTTTAAACTCCTTAGATCACTTTGGTGACATCCTAAGGTGACATCCTAAACAGTTACATTCGTTACTGAAGTTATTTAACAGCGTTACATGCATGCTGAATTTCAATCTGCTGTTGACTGTAAACCACACCCAGTTTGTGTTTGATCCCGGAGACCAGCGTATCTTTTGTTCCAATCTGAACATGTGGTAAAACCTCACCCCATCTCCAAATCTGGCTTTCTCCTGCCTGCGTAATTTGCCAGCTTTAACTAAACTGTCTTCAGATGCTTGATCCCTGTCCTGCACAATGTGACAGTATCTCCATCCCAGAGCTCCACATGTTATTCTGACAAAATGTGAACTTTATTTCCCTGAATCTGAGCTTTCCTGGGGGATTTACCTGGCAAGAGTCAATGTGCAGGAAAAGTACACACTGTATGGGATGAGTTTAGAGCTGTCCAGGAAATGTTTTTTTGTACTGGTTTTGCAAGCATATGTCTCAACTGTTTAAAAAGGCCTTTTATAAAACGAAACTGGGCATCAACTAAAACATTACATAAGGGGTGTAGGATCAATATTGGTATAACTTCACTTAAAACCACAAGACCATTCTGAAAGAGTTTGTGATATGCGGTGTGTCAACTTGTAATGGTGATAAGTAATGCTACCGCTGACTCTTATAAAACTCTCTGAGCAGAAATACACCACATGAAACATGTGAGTTCTTTGCTGCCATCTGTTCAAGGCATTTCACATGAATTTGTGAAAGTCTGTGTCCTTGGTGGTCACAGGCTGGTCTTTTCTTTGGATTATTTAGCCCCAATTAGTCATAATTCGACTCCACAAATCTGCTGGATTATTAAATGATTATTAAAAGTTATTAAATGTTGTGAGACATGTGTGTTTGAGTTATGGTGAAAAGTTGTGTACAGATATGTTGAAGGAAGTTCACTTGCATTTCATCTCCGGTGGGAAGATACGGTTCAGTACAGCGTCCCACACCGACCACTATCCCACCGTTCCTGGGCCCCCTTCCGTCTATAGGACAATGGTATGGTTAAGGTGGAGCTGCTGGTGCCACACATCACAATCCAGTGATTGGAGGACAGAAAAACATATTAAGTCCGAGATTGATATCGAAACTCAGGATAAGTATAGGACTAGAACACGGGAATGAAGAAGTGTGACTAAACATGGACATGGTTTGATACTCCTGCTGCAATCTCCTTACCACTAAGACAAATTCTTATTGAAGATATTCTCATTACAACTACAATTTGGAAGATTTCCCATTTTAACTTAGCTTTTAAAGCACATGTTGTGTAAATCATGCTAAATGTTTTTTTCCTTACCTTCTAATCAACAGATACCTATCAGGAGAGTTACTTCCAGCCATTATTACTATAGTCAGAAGATGATCCACTATAGCAAACATTTCTTCAGTTTAAACAATTCATCTCAAGGAGAATATAAATGTTGTTGTAACTCATCCAAGTATAGATGGCGATGCTGTGGGCAGGAAGGAAATCCAGTAGCAGTCAGTCTTGCAACCAATTTGAAGAGACCTCTGACTGAAGACTTAAAGTATGATAACTGTCATCACATGCTAACAGCTCATTAACAAGGCATCAGGGGTGATATTCCACAGCAACATGTCCTTAA
>CAEFZX010022350.1:0-73787 GCA_903066825.1 Alfaro cultratus | reverse complement strand
CTCTCTACCTACATAGTATGTCTTATTTAACATGCAATAATAATTATAGACAATGATGACAATGGTTAATCTTTGTGGTAAAAATGTTGGACAATCACAATCCCCATCACTATTGCAATATTCAGTCATAATTTGGAATTTAATGCTTTCTGAATGTGCAACACTGGGATAACCACTAAGACAAGGTTCTCCAACATTGTTTGCTTTCCATTTAACATTGTACCTGAAAAACTATTACTATTGTATAAAGAAAACTTTATACAGGGCTCAACTCTGGTAGAGATTTTAACCCATCCCTGTTTGTTCTGGCTGTTGAACAACAGTCTTGAAACTTTACTTTTATTTTCCCTTGACTTGATCACTTAACACAAGCGTTGGCCACCATTTTCCAATCTCCCCCTATCCGTCCCATCTGAGAGTGGAATTAATTACAGTAAAAGCCTGCCCACCTGGTAAACCATCCCCCACTCATCCTTTTAGTCTCTGCAGGAACCGTTGCTGCTGATCAGAAGGGCTCCACTTAGCCACCTCCCCATCTCCCATCTTGCTTGCTCTCCCGCGACTGATGTCACTTAGCTGACACAGCAAAATCACCCTAGACGAAAAAACTTGCCACAGATCAAGTCCTTGGAGATATAAAAAGGAGGAGCAGCTAAGATGGAGAGTGGAGAGCTAGCTTGAAGCCAAAAAAATACGTCATATGAGAAGGAAAAGTAGGGACAGACACACATCCAGGGGAAGACTGCCAGGAGATGCCACATTCTATAAGTGAGAGGTCTGAGTGTGTGAGACATTACGTCAGGCTGCCTCTAACATCAGGGAGGGACCAGCTTAGATTGATTTGACCTTAAGAAATCTGTACTTAATTGATATTGGATCAACCTGGTAAATGACAACTATTTCTCCTCATTAGGGTTGTATGAAGGAGAGTGTGACTTAAAGTTGGAGTTTACTTTCAAGTTTGGATGGGGCAAAAGTAAAGATTCTCTCAAGTGTTGTATTTTTATTTTTTTTTTTATCATTTTTTTTCTCCGAAGAGTTTTTTGCGGCGCTAGTGGCTCGCATTTTTTTCGCGACAGTGGGCTGACAAGAAGGGGGAGGGAAAGGGGGGAAGACATGCGGCAAAGGTCGCCGGGACCGGGAGTCGAACCCGTGACGTCCGCGTCGAGGACTAAGGCCTCCAAACGTGGGGCGTGCTAAACCCCTGCGCCACCACACCACTCCCCAAGTGTTGTATTTAAAGTGCCTGGAGAAGTTTAGTTAAGATTTCAAGTTGTGAACCTATTAATGACTAAATTTCAGAGTGCTTTCTCAGTACAACTTATTAAAATATAGCCTCAAGGTTCATGAACTGTCAAGGACCTAAACCTGAAAAAAAATATTAAAGGAGGCAGTTTAATGGTCATTCTGACATTTCAAGTATGGCATTGATCACGGTTTCTTGTGAGTCAGAAAAGAGAAAAAAAGGTAATCAATGACAGTTGATGGAAGAAAAATAAAAAAGCCGTTTATAATGTGGGTATTTCAGATTTTCTAAAGTGCGATTTTGTTGAGACTGAAAATATTTTAAGATGAGTGAAACTATTTTTGTTGCCATTAGTTTTAAAACTAATCTCGCTTTAATCAGGATGAATGTTGTGTCCTGTTTAAACGTTAAGGTGTTGGATTTTCAGTAGTCAGTTTGAAATAAAAGAAGAAACAAGAATGCCAACTGAAGTCAGAGCTAGGACTAGTGTCTCTGTCACAGAAGTCACTCAAATCCAAATTTCAACTTCTAATATTGCTGCTGTACATAGAAAACAAAGTGTGTCCAAGTTCAGGAGTTGCATACTTCGAAAGCCAGTTACATCACATCAACGCAATGAACGCTGTCTAAATCTGAAGATTAATACAAATGCGATTCAAATCTAATACTAATATCTAGCGGTACAAAAATTTTAAGTTTGAAGAAGTTATGTTGTTTGGCTTTTGTCATTGACGTAGATATGTTTTAATACAATTTTTAATACATAAAACAAACTGAAAACCAGACAACCCATAAATGAAATTAAAAACAAAACAAAACAAAAAAAAAAACTAAGTCACAAATGGGGATTGCCAGCAGGTGTATTTTTATGGTCTGACTATGTAAAGCTATATAAAGAACATCTATTCTCAATTTGTCAAGTCTCTCAGACATTGCTATTTGTCTGTCTCAAGGTCACAGCATTTGTTTTTTTTATTATTTTTTTGGCTTCAGCAAATATTCTCTGACACTTGTGTATTAAATCTTGGCCAGTGACTGTGTAATATAGTGTGTATTTGTGTTTTTCATAGTGAATATTCAAGTGGGTTTGAGTCTGTAGTCCAAGTGGCCACAGAAGCAGGACATAAAGCACCCTCCGAGAAACACTTCCTGTTGCTGGAAGCACCAGTGATAAAGATGCAGCCAATACCAGTCACTGTTCACAAGACACACTCACAAAAGATAAAAATACAAACATTCTTAAGATGAGAACGTTCAACCACACACTTCTCAGAAAAAATAAAATTTGACTATGATGACAGACAAAACACGCACCAAAGTTACAGCTCTCTTGTTGGAAACACACATACACACACAGAGACACACTTAACAAGCAGGCATCTTTTCCGCTACATCATAATTTCAGCCCCTTCCCTCCCCTACACAGCAGCAAATTCAAGGGAAAGGGAAATATTTCTGCTAAATTAGTTATGCTAATTACAGAGCAGCTCTCAGGGGGAGAGAAAGCGCTAAATGGCTTTTAATTCTTTTCGCCTGGAAAGAGATGTGGGAAAGCGCCAGACAGAGAAAAGAGAGAAAAGAGCACACACCAAAAATGTGAGGAGAAAAAAGAAAAATTAAACCAATAAACACAAACAACTGGCATTAAAATTAGTCTGGTGGCACAGCAACAGTGAACTAACTGAATTAACAACTCAGGGGAGAAGGCCCAAAATAGGCAAGCGTCCAGACAACGAGTCTTCTTATCGGCTCTGGGAGCCCCAGGGCCACTGGCCAACAGGGAGGGGACAGTAGAAAAAGTTAGAGAGCTAACTTTGTGTCAGGCTTTGCCAGCGGTCACATACTGATAATGAGGCCTGAGCCGATAGTACACAGTTCTGTACATCCAAAGCACCAAATCAAATGTTGGCTTTATTTTCTCATACTAACTTAGAAGTGTTTTACTGTTGGAGAAAACTATTATTTCCTGGCAGTCTGGTTCTGATCGTTTGTGATAATAGAAGTTACTCTAACTTTAGAGACTAAAGCAAAATCTTTTAACTTCCCAGAAAAACTAATCACCCACGAACATTTCAGGTGTAAATGCATGGGTGTTTGTTTTTCATAAAGATGGGTAGATTACAGGGAATATTTTCTCAATACAGAATAAACAACTCATTTCATGACAGTATGAGGGTAGGATTTGAAGAGACAAGTGTGTATACCGCAGTTCTTACACTGATACTGAGGTGATCCTAATGACAGAACAGTATTGAGAATGTTGCTTTTGGGTTTTACAAAGAGAAAAAAATTGCAGAAATCTAAAACTGTATTTTAGAATGTGTAATGTTTAAGTAAAAGCAGTCGAGATACATGCACCAATAGAAAACTCAGAATCAGATGCCAACAGCTAATACTTAGCCAGTAGCAGTATCCTCACAACAAAGGTGAATACACATTAAAAATACCTTAAATACTGAACTGTAGAGCTATATAAAAAGAGTAAAGGGCAAATTGAGTGAATATATAGTACTTTTTAAGTCCTACCAACTACTTAAATAGATTTACACCACAGCAACATTCACACTCAATAACTCACCCTCACTAGTGTTGTAACCTTGAGAGAGAAAGCAGACCAATATAAATAATGCTATTATTTACCTTTTGCTCTTGTTGCAGTGTAACTTTTAATAGCTTGCTCCTAAAATGATCACTGATTTTGTTCCAAAATAAAGTGTACGATATTCTTTCTTGATATTCGATCAATTCTTAGTAGATCATTAAGCGTGAATACATAGATAAGGAGCGTAGTTTGACTAACTGTACAAATCACAGTTAATAATAAATGTCCTTTTGTCACTACTTTTACAGATTCAGACAAGAAATTCTACTTGGGGCCCTTCTGGTGGCCCCAATTCTGGCCTCCTAGTGCTGCTTCTTTTAAACTGTTTTTTGATCTTTTAGTTTTGCATTATTCATGATGTTTACGGAGTGTTGTATGAATTTATAATTCATACAAGAAAAAGCGTTCTTTCACTATCAGAACATAAAGGAATATAGAAAGAAAGTGTCAAACACAAACACATTTTAAAAATGGCAGAAAATTGGTAACCAATTAAAATATTATTTGGCTTCTATGGGAAATTTCATGAATAAAATGCTAAGTACAGAAGTCAGAACAGATTCCTTGATACAGATGATGAATCAAGCATCATACTTGATGTATCAAGTATCATCATCTTTTGTCAGACTGTACAGACAAAAGAGTCAGTACAGTCTCTCTTTTGTTGTGAAAAGCATTGTTAAAAGAGAAAAAAAGATTAACAAAATAAAATCCAGTTTGCACTACTGATTTACAACCAGCACACACCAAAATAAGCCATGATTTTTAAAAACTTGTGATAAACACCACTTCTTCATTAGGGACTAAAGCATGAATGTGAATGAATAGGATTCTTTTTGAGCAAAGGAAGGGAGGCAACTGTTTAAATCCTAGATGATGATGAGCAAAACTCCATGTATAATGAGCTTCAAAAGACAGACCAGTGACTCCTGTTCTGATATTACCAGATGTGGAAATCTGACAATGAGAATAATTAGGCTCATGAACCATTCATTACATATGACCAGATTTATAGGTCATTTCTTTGTTCAATGACAGTCATTCTGGCATGTTATTTTGTTAGTGTGAGGACTGAAACCATTGTTATTAGGGCATCCGTGCGTATTCAATGCTCCAGCCCTGCTTCACTGCTTCAGGTATACATCAGAATAAGGCATTTACTGAACTGTCAGCCTAGTTCATTCATGCAGAACCGGCATGGCTGTACTTTCACTAATCCAATAAAAAAATTTGACAATGCACCTGAACTGCCATTTCATCATGAAATAATTCAAAAGAGCCAGACAAAATTGGTTCTGCTGCATTACACCACTGGATGCTCCTACAGTTGTGCAATGTAAATATGCAGGCACACAGACACACAAGTAGTAAAGCACAGTGGAAGACAGAGTCACAAAAATCTATTCATTTTTCATGTTCAACATCGTTTAAAGAAATATCTTCAGAAGTTAGTTATTTCATTTAACATTTGCTCTGGAAGCTGAAAACAAAACAGTTTTTTAATAGCTTTTAAGAAAATAGACACTGCAGGAGAAATTGTATAGCAGTTTTGGACCACACTTCTGAAAGGGATATTGCAATAACTAATCAAAAGTGAAGAGCTTCTTTATATTTGGCAAGTGGAAATGTTTACTTTAGAAAAACCAGAACATACCAACCAAAAATAATTCTTATGTCTTAGCTTATCTGTATATTTGGCATCCTTTTTTCTCAGAAGTTAATTAAGCCAGGAGGTGGCTTTGGAAACATCTTACAGGTGAGTCTTTCCCTTCAGGAAAGTTATTAAATTCCTAACCTTCTCTACTTGGATTCAGATGATTGGTTGGTGATAAGACTTGAAACATTACCCTTTGCATTAATGTAGACTTAAAAATGACAATTTTAAACAGAAACATTTAAAAATGTATGCTTTATATAAATTTGCCTTGACTGAGGTTTAATGATATTAGCTGAATATCTTAAACGTTTTGTGCATTTGTAATAGAAACACATCTACTGTAGACAGTGATAATATAAAAGGTGTTGATGTTTTCTCCTGATATAATGCAACTGAAGACAATAACGAGAGAAATAAACATCTTGAAAACTGTAAAGATACAGATAGAGCTCCAGACCAGATGGACCAACATGAACACCATGATGGTGACCCCAAATTTGCTGAACAATTCACAATCAATCAATTTGTGATAATATGATAACTCTGGTTGGGAAGATCATAACATCATAATATCAAGGCTTTGTTGGAGGGTCTGCCAGCTAAACGTGGTGACATATTACTGCACAATGAATCAATATGCTTTATGTAACTTTTTGGATAAAACCTATTGTTTTATAAAATAACACTAAGTGGATGCTTGACCTCACATTTCTAAACAGTCATTACTTGGAAGCTGAGTCATCTGAAAATTTTCACAGGTATGGATAGTTTTTTCAGTTTATTAAAAGCTAGTTTAAACATTTGTGAAACATTTTGTAGTATAACATGCTCATTTTAAAATTGTAAATAAAATGTACATGTGAAAATACATAAACAGAATCAATGAATGCATGTTGTAATACTGCTTTCTATCTGGGTAACTTATTATTTCTGTGAAGAATAATCACAAAGGCATTAATAATAATTGATAATCACTATTATTGAGTGTGACCCATGTAGCTTGTTGCTATTCTAAATGTTTGTATTTAACAAGTAGTCCTTCGTAGTGTTTAGGATCCTTTAAGCATCTCCCTATTTCAAGAAGATCATTTGAGCTGCAGTCTGCTGATGTGTCTGCGATAACAGAAGCTTAAGTGTCGTTAACATGCACTGCAACTCATTTCTGAGTATTGCCGCAGAAGAATGTCTAACTCTTAAACCAGCACTGGATGCAATCTGTCAGAACAATAAAGCAACACGTGATGTTTATACTATTTCATTCCTCCATTGCAAATAAAACTCAAGTGGTTTAAATATTTCCTGCAAGAAGCCGCCACCTCTGGATAAACAGTATGCTTTCTGGATATTTTCTACACAACATCAGCTGCTGACAGGGAGATGTGAAATGACTCATAAAAAGGTATGTAGTGATTCAAATTCCAAACTCTGGCTGTGCCATAACATCATCCAGTCACATAAACCTCCACCATGTCCACAGGTAATCTGAGTGACGCAGGAGAATATTATCAGTGAGCTCTTATAAATCAGGATCACTGCAAGTGACCAAGGAATACGAATTCATTTGTACACACAAACACTGTAAATTTTAATCTCTAAGCATCACCACGCATCGTTACCCCCACATCTAGCTCAGGCCTCACCCTCGGTTTATTGTTAGTCCCTGTTCTCCATGAGGCTGTAAGAACTGGCCAGTTTTATGTTTTTTAATTAGTACACCATCACTGTAGCAGCATTGAGCAGGCAAACAACCTCTCCCACACACAGATATAAAATGTCAAAGAATAAGACAAAAAAACAAATTGGGGTGTGTGTCTGTTCTGTATGGGTACCTGAAATTAGGTGCAGAGGCCCATTCCAGGGCGAGGCAAGCCAAGTCCACAGCAGCATACACCAGCAGGAAGAAAATGGTCACAATGCTGGCAATGGTGTTGAGCTTTCCTGAAAACAGCACCAGCTACAGAGAAAGGAAAGACAAAACAACATTGAGGGAAAAATCAGGAAGGGAGGATTAACATTCAGAAACAGAAACATTATTTCCAAGTTAAAATAAAATGAAATACAAACATTTAGCGTTAAATTTTATGTGGGATTGGAGTGAAAAAGTCATTATGCTAATCCTTTGGAAGGATGTTTAAAAGCATGTTAAAATTTGGCTCTGAATATTTATTGAACTGCTCCTTTTTTTTTTTTTACTTTGACCAAATAAAATAAGAAATGTGCATTTTTTAGCAGTTTTCTAAACACATGCCCTCTCAAAAACAGACCAATTAAATGCAGTGCTTTATTACTAAAAGGAAACACCAAACTAGAGTTACATGCACTAACTACCACTGATGTTCCTCTAAAGTGGAGTCATAAGTGTTGGACCCGAATTCATTTTAGCAAAACATTGATAATCAAATCTGCTTGTAAAAAGCCTTGTGACTGGAAGCAGTGGATTTTTAACTTGAACTCCCTGATCCATCAGTTGCTGGTAAGAAACTTAAAAAGCAAATCTTATTTCAGATCAGTGAACACACTAAACAAATATTCTAACAGGCTGTGCTTATACCACCACCTTTGGTGGCTTGGTTAAATTCAAGCCTTATTGAAAAGCTTGAAGTTAGCCATTTTCAGCATCGTAGTGCTACTATTTCAGGCTGAGGGAGAACGAGAAAGAGCAAGACTTTCATTATATAGGCTTTACGGGGTACAACAAAGCTGCTCGGTTTCATACAATGGAGCTCTTCAAGTTCAGAGTTAAGGTAATTTTCTACCTTATGTCTCTCTGTTCCTACACACTGGAAGACATTTTTAGTAATGTTAGCTGTGCTAATCATCAATATTAGATGGTAACAACAATTTAAGATGTCATCATCAAACCATTAAACCTCATTTTAAAATAAAAATGTTTCACAGTGACTGCTGTGAGTTGGCCACTACATCTACTAAAAATAATTAATGATAAGTTGCAGCAGGGAGGCTAATAAAACAAACAGCTGTTGCTATGTATTTTATTGTAGTTCTTAAAGAAAAATTGGGACCAAGCAAAATATACTCAAAATACTGTAGTGTCCTTTGACACAGAACTGCATGCCAATTTAACAATGTGGTGCATTCAAAATGTAACAGTTTCATTTTAGCACCATTATAAATGTGAAGTTTGTCAAAATTTGTTTGTTTATTCTTCAAATTTATTCTGTTCAATCAACAAGTTGTTTCTTCAGACATTGGTGTTTTAAGTTCAGTTATGTTGCACTTGTCAGTTAGTGGTTACCATAGTAACCAGTAATTGACAGCTACCCGCTACAGAGAAAGGAGCTGGTATTATATTTTAACATATATTTTAGATAAATTTGATAATATGCAGTGTTTCACGGGTAATTTTGCTATGTTTTATATACGTTTTTAACTGTTATTAATGTTATCCATTTTAGCTATGTTTAATTTTACAAATGTTAACTGCTGCTAACTGCTGTCCACTGCTAATAACTGCTCATTGGGAGCTATTGCTTAGTAGTTTGTTTGGGGTTATTTATTTTTATTTTATTTAATGCATATTTGCAGAAGCTGATGGATTGAAGTTAACCAACAACTCGATTTCTTGTTTGTTAGAATAAAAACAGGGAACCTGAATGTGTCTGCCGTGATGTCAACCTACTGAACCTGAGACAAACAAAGAAGGGTTGCAAAAAGACTCTTGTGAAAAAGAAATGTATTTCTAAATAAACCCTTTTCAGCCAGAGCAAGATTTCTTGAAAAAGCACATTACAGAAAGCCAAACGTTTGATAGAGTTGAGACTACCTATAATCACCTGGTTACACTTTGGTTAATTTTGGTCATCACTTTAGGCATACATCATGTCAGGAGCAACACACCTTTAAAAATGCATGTTATTGCATTTTCCAGGGGGGTCTTGTCAGAACCACAGGGTGCAGTGGCTACAGTGAGGAACCAACTGATAGAGGCAAAGGTTCACTTTTAATTAAGATGGTATCTAAGCTGCTGCTGGGCTACATGAACTCAGCTATGTTAGTTGTGACAGCTGCGTGACAGCACAGCCAAGTTTGGTCCCTTGTTATTTAAATTCAAAGCAGCTCATTTGGAGGGAAAGTTGTACATCTAATGAGACTTGCTGCATAAGACTGGAGGTGCAGAAGCTTTGTTCTGAAGATGACCATGACATGAGTACTGCTCCCTGCCATGCCATGTCCACTAATATCAAAATGTGTGAACATAGCTAAGAACAATTTACCCTTAGCTACTCCAGAAGTACAAAGAAGAGAGTAAAACTTAGTTAAAGCCAGATGCAATTCTTGCAAGATGTTGGTAATTTACCAAATCGTGAGTATAGTTAATACACTTAAAAAAATAAATAAATACACAGAGTTGCTGAATAAATGTTTGTAACATTAGCAAAGAGTTTATGAAGCCCAATCAAATGCAAATTCAAAACTCAACTTTCAGATCTGGACAATGAACAATTCAAGGCTGAGCTAATAAGCTCTGTTTAAGAACAGAAATATAATCCAGAATAAAACTATAAATCACTCAGAGAAGCTGTGGCAAACTAGTTCATAAGCCTTTAGGTTATTTTTATATGAAAATACTTTATGTGACATTTCTAATTAGATCTACAAATAAAAACCACAGACAACTTAACCAGTTGGTTCCTCAGTGGAGCCATTGCACCCAGTGGTTCTTATAAGCCCCCCTCACCCAAGTAATCATTAAAATAAGTTTTAATAAAGATTTAGGACTTTCAAAAACACTGAGAACACTATGCACAACCACAGAATACATTAAAAACATTCAATAATTTAGATTTTTGAATGAATAATGTCATCTCATTTTGCTCTGATTTTACAAAGATTACGTTTATAAAGGCTCTCCATTTCATACGATGGATAAAATTGCAGGGGAAGTATTGTTAGAATATGCAAAGATGTCATGCAGATAGCCATGCATATTTAAACTCAGATATGATATACTGTATATATATTCTTTATATATATATATATATATATATACTGTATATATATATATATATATATATATATATGTATATATATATATACATATATATATATATATATATATGTTTTTTTTGTTTTTTTTGTTGTTGTTTTTTTTGCTTAACGGTAGAATTTCAGCTAGAATAAAAAAATATAACTTGGAGACATTTTAGTGTCCCAATGTTATACCACAGGAGATAAGGTTAAGCAGTCTATATTTTTCAAGGACAGCTGTCCTTTACATTTGACCCAAAAACAATTGGGTTCTGCCACTAAATTAAAAAGATTGATGGGGTCATTAGCTAGGTAAAACGGGTGAGCCTGATGGGAGTGAAAAGTGGCAAATAACAAAAATAAATGTAGCACACTTTGAACACAAGTTTCATAGCCACAAAAATATTTTAGAACCCCCAGCTTTCATACCAAGTGCGGTGTATTTTTTTTTTTATCAAAATCCTTTCTGCTTCATGTGTGTGTAGAATTCTCAACCAGTCCGTTTCTCAGCTGATGAAGATCTTGGTTCACTTACCACTGAACTGGGATGTTTCAAAACACCACTATGTAAATGTTAAAAACACAATGACTGAATTATTTTTTTCTATACCTTCCAAGCCCTGTATTCTGTCCTTACTCCTATATCCCAGTTGGATGCTGTGCACACACACAAGCACACATGCATATAAACACACATTTCCTTCTGATAAAAAAAAAAAAAAAACATGCCTTAAATCCAAACAACAAAATAACATAAGTATTAAGGAATAACAGTTATTCCATCAAATGCCAAGCCTCCAGGCATGTGCTTTGTTTTTATATTTATCTTGGTTTTGTTTTTATAGCTGTAAAAATAACATTGACGTCACAGAATTGAGCCTTCAAAGTTAGTATAATCCACACGCAAGTAATTAACAGCAAAATCTCTCTTTATTTTAAGCTCCAATATTGTGCTGTGTTTTTGTTGGAGTTTAGATTGCATGTGATTCAAAAACATTTAATTCTAGTTTATCGGACTAACATTTCCATTGCTGCCAATTAGCCTCTAGATTCCTCTCTCGTTTTCTCTGTGTTGTTAATTGCTGGTAATTGCATGTTTTTAGTTTTTAAAAGTGCTGAATAAATTAAGTTTGACTGAATGATTGAAACTAAAGCACAGCAGGATCCAAAGAGTAAACAAAACGGAACATCAGCTCAAGTCAATTATTCACAGGCACTCTATGTTTAATGCTGTACTCAGACATTTGGACAATTTTCATTAGCATAAAATCAGGTAGACTGATCAAAGTAATTTAGTGTGTTCACTGTGCGATTGAAACTCATTACAAACAATGAGCTGTATTTCTGACAGTGGCATTAACACGTTCAAATTTAACAAACTGAACATTTTCCATCGTAACGAACCACCCTGATGGTGTGTAAATCTCAGCGTGAGGTCGACAGTACTGAGCTCTGTGGACTTTCCATAATAAAGTGTGCTTTCTTTATCTGCATACAAGCTGTAGAGGCTGATCCCACAGAACAGAAAGATAACTGCTGCACTGTGCACACACAGAGCAGAAGCTTTCTCTCCAATTATCATGTGTTTTATGACTGGCTGTTAAGAAGCTCCACTGAGTGGGAGCATATTTCTCTGAGCTCAAGGGCATGTTGTTGGTGTTTACAGAGTGGAGAGGAATGCGCCAGCAAGCCGAAGACTAACTTTGTAACTATGACGCTGAGGTAAAAAGAAAAGGAGAGAATGGAGGATTGCTAATGACATGAAGTTGAGATTAATGTTGTCACATTGACAGGTGGTTAGAAAAAGGGAGAAACTGTCTTGGGATGAGCAGCAGGAGGAGTGAGTAGAGAAAAAGAGGAAACATGTGAGGTAAAGGAGACGGAAAGAAAAATGAAAATGAGAAAGTGGGCAAGAGAACATCCTGACCTCTGGCAGTCAAAGTTAGTGGGTGTTTCTTCAGTACTCCCCTGGGAGTCTGCTCCACCAGAGCATTAATTAGCCATTAACTTAAACACAGGCTAGAAGAGACGACTGCTGTGACTGTACACTGACTGTGAGGTGTGCAAGTGCGAACGCGAGCATGATAAATCACTGCAGGAATTATTTAAGCTTGCCGATCTGAGGCATATTTTACTGGAAAGCAACACGCATAAATAGTCATGACTTTCACTAAAGTACATCTGTGCTCAAACATTTTAAATACAACAAAGTGGGAAGAAACTGGTCAGAAAAGCTCATGTGAAACAGTTTGATCAATCATACATATTTCAACAACTCATAGTCCCACTGTTGGAGCATATGATCAAAAATAAAATCAACAGCAGCTTTAATGTTAATGTTTTAATACCTAAAAAATTGCAGTAATGAGTTGTTAAGCTGCAAATAAGGGTGGAAAACAACCTTCTAGCAAAAGCCTAAGTAAATATTTATTCACCAGCTTAAGTTTAAGTTGACTGGCATGAGACTGGCCAGTAAGAGCTTCTAGTAGTTGGTCTAACAACAAAAAGTTGGAGGTTGCCTGTTCCTCCTGTGGGCCTCCTTTGGAGATTTTGTTTTAGCACTGCTTCAGTGCCTGCAGGCAATTGTTTTTACATTAAATATGGATTCTAAATCAGCTTTAAATGTATGATTTTTAAGTTATTAAGGTTACCAAAATATGATATGACTAACAAACAGCTTTTAACCGAGTATTTGAATAAAGCAGCCGACCAATAGACCCCAAAATGTAAAGGTGCTGCTTATTATTAACAGAGCAAATCAACTATGATGGTAGCCAAATGGGACAGTGAACACTTTTAATTTGTTCCCTTTGATTAAATCAAAAGACACTATAAATAACATACAACGCTCAACTAAATAAAGGATTTGCTAAATATCTAACTTTTTTTTTTTTTTTAGAAACTGTAGCAACTAATTTGTGGAGCAATGTGAAAATGTATTTGCACAAAAATACTTTGCAAATCATTGTATTCTGTTTTTATTTATGTTTTACACGATGTCTCAATTTCAATTGGGGTTTCATCTCTCCATCTCTCCAAACCTGGCTGTCTGGACTGTAAGGGAGCACAAAGCAAGAGACTTTTAGAGGTAGAAGAAAGTTTTAGTCTCCAATCAGAAGAAACTATTTTACCTAGACTGTCCTTTTGGCTTCCAATGTTACTGCCATGACCAGGAGTTCCCACTGTAAATGTTTTTTTTATGACCAGGAAGCTTTTTCTTCCAATGGAACAATAGAGCTTTGAGTTAAACTTATCTACACGTTTCTACCATCTCACATGTTTTAATGATCTAGAATCTATGTTTGCACAAAATTTTAGTTCCAACAGTGCCACTTGGGAAAACTCGCGTCAACCGAGCCTACATTTATTTTTGAAGTAATCAACCAAGACAGAGGGATTGATCAGTGCAGAGTCTGTTTTTTTTTTTCAATCTTTTTGTTCTGATTTGTTGGGTATGGTGCAAACGTGATTGGATGATAAATAGTCGGCTTCAGTCCTAATGTCATTTTCAATCATTTCCCTGCTCTTCTTTCTGTCGCTTCCAGTTTATTGTCAAGCTCAACTTGTCACAATCTAGCTGCAAAAATATAAATGTCTGTGCATTTTCCCCCAGTTTAAAGGTTTTGCTGAACAGTGTATTCTGAAAAAGGAGCTTCACATTATAGGGTGAAATGGCTCTGTTCATATTTTTGCTAGAGTTGCAACCCTATGTTTTTTATTTTTACTTTTTGATGATATATTAGGAACACATGTAGTTGAAATATGGTAAGTAGAGAAATGAGTTAAAGTTCTTCGTAACTATAGTCCGTGGTGATCTGGAAATAAAGTGCTAGAAGGATCGAGTCGGAACGAGAGTGAGTCATGGCCTCTAGCGACAGGGTTCAGACATCTAATGAGAACACATCCCTGAGAAACAGTTAACAGCATGTCCAACTGGGTGGAGATCACACTCAGAATACACTTAAGCACAGTCTGAGTGTGATTCTGGGACCTCAACGCTGAGGTGGAGAAGAGGTTAGAAAGGAGGAGTGCTTTTCTTAGCTCCTTGTTATTGCATCCTTGACCCATGAAGAGCAGCGGGGAATGAGTGGATCAGGGAAGATGACTTGAATTTACATGAAGTTAGAGAAGCTGTGAGAGGAAAGTCATTTACATGCAGCTGCAAAAAATAGGGGCAAATTTCCATGAACCTCATGCATTGTTGTATAGATCATTTATCAGCAGCGGTTTCTCTGTTTTTATCTAAAGTTTTGACACCAAATTAAATTTTTTCTGGGCATGACAAAATGGCTAGCTGGGATTAACAAAATGCTACAAGAACAGATTTCTTCAAATGCAATACTGCAAATCCAATATTGTGCAGTCAAGAAGGGTCTAAACAAAAACAACCTTATCCTCTCTAATCTCTTCTTGTACGTCTCATTTTTCTTTTGTTGTACTTTTTTTTCTGCATTTTTTTTTCTGAGAACTATAATAACAGAAGGCGCCCTCCTCTTTCTTTTCAATTCTGCATTGTCCAAGTGTTCAAAGCCAGATTACAATCAGACTTTTGTCAGTTAATCATCCTTATGGTGGAGGAAGACACAGAGAGAAAGAGGACGAGAGCAAATGATCTCTGATGGCGGCAACGACACAGCTAACGATTTCCATCTAATTGCTTCTCCTCGGCTTCTAGAGAGTGGCGAGGGTTGAGGAGAAGAGGATAAGAGGGCCACAGACAGTGAGAAAAAGAGAGGGTGCCAATAATGACAAGCCATTCAGCCTTTAACACTCACCTCTGATAATAATGGTTTAGTCAGGGCTATTTGCCCGTATGATCCTCCGCCTCCTTTTCATCTCTATCCTTACCCTCCTGTCCTTTGCCAATATTTTCCTCCTCAGTTCAAATTGACTTTTTTTCCCCACTTTTAACATGTGATATATGAACACCACCACAAGGTGTTCCAGCTGTTCCTTTCAACTGTGCTCTAATAATATTCCTGGGTTTGAACAGCGATTTGTGTTTAAGTTATGAAACTTTAACTTCAGCCTGCTATTTTGTGATATTGGCAAGGATAGCCTACTGCAAGTTTCATTGGGTTAAATGCAAGACTTTTAGGGGCTTTCAGGGCCATTACGATTACAATTTAAGACCTGTGTAATAAAAAAAAATAAATAATGCCTATAATTATTTAATAACATCAGCAATAAGTACAATTTTCCACCTACATTGGGGTTATTCAGCTCTGGAAAATTAACAAGTTCTTTCACTTCTAGGTTACCTGGCTACCACATCTGTCTTACACGCTATGGTAAAGCTCCAGGTCATTATAAATCCACATTTTAATGCCAAATTGCTTTAAATATATATGATCAAGGAATTGGTAGTGAATATTGAAATAAAAAATGTTTCTAATTGGAATTCATTTCAAGCCAGTTACAGAAAATAAATTTTAAACAGATAAATTCTGTTCCACAAGCCTTATTACTCATCAGGGTGTTGGTTGTTTTAGTACAACAACCGACTTCCCATCAGAACTGCAACATATGGAGCAAAAATTACACTTGGTTATTTTCTCCCAAAGAAGTTGAGATTTTAAATTGTAAACGTAAAGGGAAATGCTTCTGTAAATTAGTGAGTATTTTTGCAACAGGATTACAAGGTTGGACCATTTGTAAACAATCCATTATCAAAATCAAAATTTTACACAAACTAAATTTGTGGTTGAAATTTTAAGTTTAGATTTAGGAAACATTTGAACCAAACTATGAACTATCCAAAAGAAACAACACAATGATTCAGGGTGGTCACTTAAAGCTAATAACTTCTCCAATGACTATTCAAGAGACATAGTAGAACAAAAACTAAACCTAAGGTTAATTAGGTCTACAAAATGTACTAAACTATATTACAAGAGTGAATACAGAAATCCAACTGTTGCTGTTCAACTGTTGTCCAATCTGAAGCAAAAGGCTTGGTCTGTAAGACCAAGTGCTGAAAATCTTCTGACCAGACTTCACGCTACAAACAACAAGAGTTTGGGCTGATTTTCACATTCTATCCTGGTTACCTTTTATTTATTCGCCAGAACTAAAAGACACTTATTTGAAGCTTCATGTTTCTCTGAACTCTGCTGCTTTCAGTGCTCAGCAGGAATTATCTTTGTTTTAATGACTTCAGCAGACTATGTTAATAAAAGTCTAGGACTGCAATTGCTTCTGTATTCATTTCTTTGGCTTGCTATGCTTTCAATCTGTTTTCACAAAAGAAATAATTGAAGTCTGAACTTTTAAAAGCTACATATAGTCTTAGTAATTACAAAGTGCTTTGAAATGAACATCAACAATATGACACAGATTTCCTTGACTTTCTGCTGCATCTTTTTGTTTTACTGATTGCTTTAAGGGCCATGTTCTTTAAAGGAACAGTTTAGTTGTTTCAAAGCTTAGTTGTGTTTGGGATTCAAAGGACTTGTCAGCTAACTCACAATAAAAAGATTCTTTGATGCAAAATCTTTGATTTCATACATTAAATAATTGACACACTTTCTTTTCCTAAACTGTTACTGTGTTTCAAAAATACACTTATTGTTATAGAACATGCTCATGATTAAATATGTGAGCAGTGTGTTTTATTTTAAAAGAACAAAGAAGGACGATTAGACAAAAAGGCCATTGTGCAAAAAGATTGAAAGAACTATAAAAAATAGCATCAAGGTGCAGTATATTCCTGTAAAAAAACAACTTCACAAACACAATCATTTGTAACTGACTATGGTGAAACACAAATGTTGTATTTTGTAAATGTGTCATTATTAGTCTGTTGGTATTTTTTTTATTTGAAAGAAGTAGCAAATACAGTGGATATAGAAAGGTGCACACACTTGTTAAAAGTTGAAGTTTTTCTGATGAAAAAAACATGATGCTTAAGCTTACACTTAGTGGAAATTAGTTTTGATACAATTTTAGAATTCACTTTTCTTTTTATATGCATTATTTTATTTTCAGTTTTCTGAATGCTGTCAGATGTAAGACATCTATGAAGGAAAGCTAGGCTGTCTCAAATTATTTTTCTGATATTTCCTTATTTGCATCCTGAAATTAAATTCTCTGAGAGGTTACAAAAGATAAAAAGTATCTCAGTGTTTATCAGTCAGGAGAAGGATGACTGTAACAACAGTTCTTTTGTCAAAGAAAGTATTAGACAAAAGTCACATTACACAAAAAATATAATTTTCTTCAAAAAATGATAGACGAAACATAGTTTTGTTCTAAATATGGGAACAATCTTCTGTTTTCTGCAGATGTGTAAACTAAAGAGTGAAGATGCAATGCAGGAGACTTTTATGATCAATTGGCAAAAATCTTGCAAAATTTGATTAAATCAAAAATATAATTTGATTTCCAAACTATGTTTAATTTAGAAACCATCAAACAGATACTCTAGAATATCTCTTTGATGGTGGCGGCATCATGACCCGCTATTTTTTATTAAATGGGAGTTTAGGTCAAGCAGGATAAAATCGCACACATTTAGTAGTTTTGACCTCAAGCATTTCCCTTTTTTTTTTTTGCATTATATTGAGTCATTCCTTTGTTAGTCAAACTAACAAATTTATTTTCCAAAAGAAAATAAATGTTTATGAAAGACCTCACCAAAGTCCAGAACTAAATATGAAAACAAGTCTGTGGTGTGTCATGAAAATCCTGATGAACAGGAGACTGCTCATTAGTCTCCTCACTGACAAACACTGAGATACTTTTTATCTTTTGGAACCTCTCGGAGACTTTAATTTCAGGATGCAAATAATGAAATATCAAGAAAATCATTCAAGACAGCGTAGCTTTCCTTCATAGATGTCTTACATCTGACAGAATTCAGAAAACTGAAAATAAAATGCTCATAATTTGATAGATTTTTGATAGATTTAGAAAGCTCTCAAAATTTAGAATGTATCAAAACTAAAAAGTGACATGCTGGTAAGACTCCTTCCTTTGCACACTTCCGTCACCAGATTATTTCACTTTATTTTCTTTCCTAATATGAAGATTGTAATAAGTTTTTGTACAACTAATATTTGGGATTTTAAGCTTGTCTAAATTTCCTTGTCCACATAAAACTAGCTTAAACAAGAAGAAAAGCAGCATATAGTATTACAGAGGCATAAGTTGCAAATCCTTTAAAGCACACTCCAAATTGACATTTTGAAGACTACTTTGCACAAACTACCTAACCACAAATAACATTCTAGCAATGTCCACACAAAGAAATGTTTCTTTGATTCTAAAAGTCTTAAAATGTCTTGTTTTGAACTGGTATATCTCTACTAACCTGCACCAAGAACCAGGACATGAGCACAGCGACCCAGGGGTTGCCACTGCGGGATGTCTTCTTAGCTAGACACAGCACCTTACCTGTAGGAATAAGTGACGTATATAAAAGATTATAAGAAAGTTCTCAGAGGGGAAAAACAACATTCATTGACAAACTTTAAATGGTCATAAGAAGCCACATTAGTGGAATACAGGTGAACTTTCTGCCAAGTTAAGTTAATTAATACTAATTTTGATAGAAAAACTTCACCATATTGTTGATGGATGTGCAGCCAAAAAACCAGCAGTAACTGGGTGATGTAATCATATCAGTATGAAACTCTGGGGGAAGTTTTGGATACCTGACCTGGAGATTTCTGTAATGTTTCAGAAGCATTAAGGCACTTCTGAAGGTGAAACAAGGTTAAACACCTGCGCTAGCAAGCTGTACCTAATAAAGTGGCCTGGCAATTTTTACAAGATCACCAGTGTATTTAGACTAGGAATGGCAAGCTTTAATAACCCTGACATTTAAGCAGATTTCTGTAATTAACTCCATGTCTGGTCTAAAAACAGAGAGCTGGAGTAGGCGGTAGAGACAGTGAGAGAGATAAACTGAGCCGATGAGTCACTTTATTTAATAACTCACCGCCACTTGGTTTGCTGGAAGACAGTGCTCCCACATACTTCGTCATACCTCAGACAACTTTCTCTTACGGCCATCACATTCTGACTTAAGAGGTGGCTGACTGACTGACAGAAACACACAGCCCCGTATGGAGGTAGAATGAAGTGGAGGGCAATTGAGAGAAATCTGCGTTTCAGAGTAAATTTCACACCTGATAAAGAAGCTGAATTAAATCAGTGAGACTTTTAAGTCAAATCAATGCAGCAGTGGGAGGGGGTGGAGAGAGGCAGGACAGCGCTGAAGGAGTTGGCGATTAGCAAGTTGTAGAGAAGAAAGAGATTGAGATGTGTGGGAAGAAAACTCCAGAGTGTACGTGTTGGGAAACTGACACATCCATCAGTCAGTCTGCATAGGACAGTGGCAAGGTTAAGCACCAAGCTGCATGCATGAATGACAACAAGAACACACACAAACAAAGAACCGGTGTGGTCACAGTCACAAATATCTGCTGCTCCTCCTCAACTTTTATGGTTCCACAGTCGCCAACTTCTAATTAAACTAATTCATTTGATTTATGTTAACCCTTTGGTTGTTGGGGTGTAGGCAAGCCTGAGTCAGATGCTTCTTTTGATCACTCTACAGACAAACTTGTGCTAATAAATTCATTTATCTCCCCTAAAGTACACACCGGAGCTTGAGTACATGCAGATGGAAACAGGGGGACAAATAAAATATGCTTAAAAATAATAAAAGAGAGGAGAAGGATGGCACTCACAGTTATTAATAATGAAAAAACAGCAGGCAGGACAGACTCACACAGAGAAGTAATGGAAATCACACGTGCTGCATAAACTTGATATGCCAGTGACTTTCACAGAGACAGAGTTTGTGTTTAAACTTTTAAATGGCGGTAAATTGCACTTCCATCAGAAATACCACGTACTTCTCCTCACTGTCTTGAGATATCCGGATCACTTTGTAGGCTGGAGCTTTTGCTTTAAACAGCTCTCTCATCACCCTTCCAAAAACTTCGGAGCTTCTAATGTTAAAGCTTCAAAATGGCATCAGCGTGATAAAGAGCATTTGCTCCACTGCAAAGCTTTGTCGCTTTACCCACCGAATAAGTCATCCTTCGCCAAGGCATACAGGATGCGAGAGGCTCCGATGAGATTGCTCATTGAGGCAGAGATCGTAGAGGAATAAACTCCAATGATGACGAAGGGCTGCCAGATGTTGATGTCTCTCAGAAAACTGTAATCCCTCTGAAGGAGAACACTGCACAAGTAAAAAGTAAAGAGTTTAACCCATATGATCATGATATCACTTTGTAATCAAAGCAGGTCCTTGTTAGACAAAGCAGAGCAGACATGCTTGTAGGAACAATGAGCAGAATGATAATTATTTAGCACGAGGAGGCAGAACTTCTTAAGAAGTTTAAACACTTTCAGCCTTTCTTAAAATTTATGAACCTAAAATAAATTTCAAAACATTACGAACATTTAGGTTACTTACACTATATAAACATTGAATGTCAATTGATTAAATACTAATCTATATAAAAAAAAAACACACATTGCAAATAAATTACCTGAAGCAAGTAAATTACTTGCTTTTCTGATACAAATACCAGTATGTCTTGACATTCAGGTTAATCTTCTAGTAAATCAGGTAAAAGCATTCCTTCCAATAACATCAGGGTTGAAAATAAAGACAAAAAAAGAAAAACCCTTAAATTGGGATTGTAAATCTGATTTTCACAAAACGTTTAAACAGTGACTTCAAAACTATTCATTCCTCTTCGATAGTTCCCATTTCCCTCCTCTACCACCACAAATGTACTTTTCAGAGGTTTTATACAATATATCAATGCAAAGTATTGTGTTACACAGAGAAGCAAAGAGAACAAAACTTAAAGTCCTACATAAAAAAGCTTTTTTGTCACATTTACCAGTGACACCTACTCTAAATGAATAAGACTAGGTGTCATTTAAAACTCATTTGTTCTGGGGGTAAAATGTGCTTGTGTCCACTAGAAAAAGAACAAGATTGAGGTGATGATTACTCTGAGGATGTCTAATGAGGAGGTCCAGAAATACAGAGACCACCACAGTGAATGTGTGTCGGTGTGGGTGTGTAGGAGATTGTGCTCGATACATGGAGAAAGAGAGATCAGAAAGTACAAAAAACTCTGAAGGGTGTGTGTGATTATTGCCTGCTCCCCACCTCCTTTCAATACAACACAGCTAGGGAGATGAGACTTAAAGCACAGGGTTTGTCTCTCCCCTGATCCATCTCAATCTTTCTTTGTGGCTCAATTCTGTCTCACACACCCACACGCACGAACACACACATCCAATCCATCTATTCCCCTCCTGCATCACCTCCATCTCCCTGATTCTGATGTTTGAGAGGTCTTTCTAGCTTTTCTGTTTCAGTCCTCCTCATTTTATTTCAACTCTGATCCGTGACCGCTCTCATTTTCTCTTTGTCCCTCCCCTCCTTTCCTCCTAATTAATACTCTCATCACGTTTTCTTTCAGGTCCACTGATTTTAATACTTATTATTATGGCCCTATTAGGTATTGTTCACTCCATCCAAATGTCTGAGAACATTATTATTTCATATGGAGTCCAAAAGGCAGTAAACACACTCACTCACAGGCACACATAGACACCGACATAAAGGATTTCAGGGTGAATCGTGTGAACCAGGAGCCTGCGGAGGAGCCACATTGCTGCAGTTTTCCGTTCCCACTTTGGATTGTAGGGATGCAGAATATTACCAGCATGTCATCAATAAATACACAGACATATCTTGGTGAAATGCTTTTAAGGTCAATTTTTAATTAGTTGCTGAGACTTGACATTTGTTAGCAAATCAGAATCACCTAAACTTTTGGAATAGAATGAAATCTACAGTTCTGCCTAAAATAACTCATTCATTTGGTAACACTGTTTCGTCAAAAGAAGAATGTTCTGGTTTTGAATCCCAGCCTAAAGTCTTTCTGCATAGAGTTTAGGGCCAAAATTAAGAGTATTGTGCAAATGGAGGTGGCTACTTCCAGTTTGACACCAGCTACTGATATGGTTAATGATAGGATGGCACCAGTAATTGAGTGGTCAACTTGTATTAGCAATGGAGAGGCTAGTAACCAGCATGCCTAGTCATTAGTCTCTCTTGTCTATTCCAGCTGATCTCCTGCTGGAACAGAGCAAGTCAAATTTAAGACTGTTTAGGAATGGTTTAATGCCACCTTGGATGACATTTAAAACCAAAATGTCCATAGATATGAGGGCTTGTTGGGTGAATTTGCTGCCAAAACACTAGCAAGGTTTAGCAGGTAGCTGCTGGTAGCCTCAAGCACTTTGAGTCACAGAAACCAATGAAGAGGTTTTTATGCGACTCAAATCTTTTGCTTAACAGAAAAGTCCTGCAAGAAGAAAAAAAATACTTTAAATAGTTCTGCAATGACAAAACATAGGCGTAAGGCCAAATTGAATTTTAAAAATGCCTTAAAATTTAAGGCATTTTAATGCCTTAATTTTAGAACACTTCTCCATTTCAGGGGTTGTCCTGTGCGTCTCTGTGCGGTCATGTGACGGACTGCTGACCTGTTCAGGGTGTACCCTGCCTCTGCCCTAATGACCACTGGAGATAGGCAATGGCCTCCAGCAATTCAGAAAAGATACGAAGAAATGAGACGTTAAAGAGTAAAAACAGAAGTCTTTTTTTATGTTTTGAAATCAGGCCTGAGATGCTTTCCTTCCAAAATGGTGTGAGGTCAAAGGACGGAGGTGGCATGGAGAAGTGACCTTAACTTCCTCTAAGGATAGACCTCAAGATAGTCCGGTAGACTTGGTTCGATTGGGGACTAAAATTGCAACATTTGTTACATTTTCAGAACTGTAGTTTGAGTTCACACTGCACTGTGTCAAACGACTAAAACTAACTGAAAAATCTGTTCCCCTAGTCGTGTGTGGGGGGCACTGCACCAGGATCTACTGAAGAAATCGACACAAGACCACCACAATTTCCTTCTCCACAAAAGTAAACAAAAAAGGTGTCAGATTTTAGCGGTTGTAGGATTTCTTCATTCATATTTGTTACTGGTTTGGACATCGCCTGTTAGCCGCTAATGCTAGCGACACTCCTGCAGGCGCCAATACTACGCAGTGAGTCTGTCCACTAAACCAGGCTGTTCCAATGCAAGATGAGCAGGAATCTGTCACAAAATGATCGCAGCGCCTTTATTTCTTACCCAATTTCTATAAATATGGCTTAAATTAAAGCTGGGAAAATTGCTGATGTTTGTAAGTATTATCCCTTGATATAAATCTGTAAGCAGTTTGATTTCTATTAAGATGCAAGAGAGGACTAAGCAAATTGCTCTTTTATATTGGTGAATAATTACATAATTGCTGCTGTTAATTTTATTAGTTTGTCAAAATGTAACAAACCATGACTCATATACTTTATGTATGGGACATACAAAATATGTCATCCTATTTCATGATTAAATATTCAAACAATCGAAGCAATTAATCCTGTTTTTGTCATTTATTAAAGGTTTAAAAATTACAGCAGCTGCAGAACGCAGACCCGTTGCCATGACAACCGACCCAACATCTTCGTTAACCCGCAGAGCAGAGAGTAATATATTGACCAGAATGTCCTGCACTGTTGCTAACTTCCTGGTTTTGAAACAGTCTCTATTCAGGTTGCATTCAGACAGGTTTTCTGCCATTTTAGAGTTCACTTCAACTGGACCAAGACCTAGGTTTTTAGGCGCATCGGAGTTTGTTTTTTAAGTCCATTTTGGAATTCAAATTTGCATTCTGACCTCCCCCCAAAAAAATCGGACTTTCTAGACAAACGGATCAGAGTCTGATTCAGGACTCTAATCCTGGGTTGGTCTGAATGTACCCCAAGTTTCCAAGGGAGGTCGACACAATGCATGGTCTAGTGTGAAGTTTTTATGTTATGACAACATAACCAACATCTTTAATGGTGCTAAGGTCAGTGTTGGTGAGGAAATACTAGCTTTTTAACTTCAAATATGATCGCTGGATTTATACGATTTAGAACTTGTTGGAATTTAAACTTCCAAATGAACGCAGCCAGAACCAACAAATAATCACAAATCTATGATAGCTTAAGGGAACTGGTCATGATTAATGTATTTGTCAACAGACAAGAGTCACTAAACTGAATGTGTCTGTAAAACAAAATAGTGCAAACCACTGAAAGATTTTTAACTTTGTGTGTGTGTTTATCAGAGAAGAGGGTCAAAACATGTCACTTGAATATTAATTTCTTTGATGTGGAACAGAAGCTAAATTAATCTGGAAAGCTTGACATTTCCTAAATGGCTCTCCAAAACAAAGAGGCAACAAACTGGGCGACAGTGATGATAAATGGCATGAGTTTTTATGAGAGAGGAGGGAGGGAGAGAGGGTAAAGTCAATATATCGGGTTAAAGCAGAATGCACAATATGTTTTTATGGAGGTAAGTTTTTCCCTCTTTACAAGCTGTGTATTCATTACTCAGGGAATATTGTACATGTATGTATGTGACCGTGTGTGGGTGGCTATGTAGTTGTGCTAGCGATCGTAATTATTGATCAGATCATCCAGCTCAAATGAGCTCTGCTGTAGAAATAAAGAGGAGAACAAAAGCGCAAGAGATTAAAGGAGCTTGTTTAGAAAAGAGGAGGAAACACAGCTCAGTGACTAAAATGAGCCCACAGAGATTGTTCGGTCGATTGTTCTCTCTCCTGCCATCAAGCTCCAGCCTTCAGCTCATTTGTTTACCATTTTTATTCATGCCATCAATTGTGTATTCATGCGTATTCATATTTTAATCCATCATCTTGTGTGTTTGTGTGTCTGATAATTCACCTGTGCCTTTGTCGAACATTATGGATTAATTATGCGTTATTTCTCAAATGGGATGAAAAATTAAGCGCTGACACCATGTGTTTAGGTGTAAAAAAATAGAAACCAAATGGAAGTCACAAGAAGTTCTTGTGTAATTCTAGGAGTGAGAGTAACAATTAAAGATCATCCAGTCTAATGCTCATATAGAATGACCATTGAAGACTCGGATGTGATCAGCGCTAAATTACACAGAGGGTTTTGGCAGGTAGCCAACATTGCTGTCATACTCACAGCACCATTAAGTTATCATTAGTCTTAAAATAATACATGAATAACAGAAAAATCAATATTCATTAAAATGGCCACTTCACTGGAAGCTTCTTCTTTTTCTTTCTGATGCAAGAAGTTCTTAAATGTAAAAATAAGCTTTTAAAAGTAAATACACCATCCTTTGGTTCAAAAAGACAACTGGAAATAACCCGATTCAATGAAATGCAATCCCAACGCCCTAAAAAAACAACAACAAAAAAACAAGCACAATAAGCCTTTAGTTTAGACTAAATCATATACCAGAATCAGTAGATTTACGGTTAAACAAAAGAAAAAAATGTTTAAGAAAACCAGAGATTAGTTTAATTAATCAAACATTGGGATCAAAATTGACAAGATGTGAACAAGGAACTTCAAACAGGGTAACAATTTCAGTCTTTTTTTTAGTTACACAAGAATATTCAGCTAGAGAGTAGACGTGGGGGAAAATCTCTACACGAAACACGTGAAAAATGAATCTCCAGACTTCGCCATAGTGCCCCTCTCCCTCACCTCTCAGTGATCTGTTCAGTTATACCTCAACTTTGGTAGGTACCTCAGTTTGGACATGGCCTCGAAAAGGCAAGAGTCAGCGGCGCCAGAGAGAAAAAGACTGCAGGAAGTTAGTAATACATCGCATGCACTCTCTCTCTGCTCTTGTCCACCTCTTCTGTTACTCAGCGATGTAGGAGAGCAGATGTAGGAACTGCTCAGTAGCAGCTGAGAGGTGGAGAAACAGGAGAAACAGGAGAACCTCCCAAATTGTTTTACTATTCTGAACTAACTAAAAATTATATATCAGACATGAGAAATTACAATTTCAGTCTGTTAAATCTGTCCTGCTACCAAACAAACTTATGTAAAAACTTAACAATTCCTAGTCTAAGTAAATACATTAAATCCTGGATGTTAATAATTATTAATGAAATGTCAATTTCAAAATAATCAAAAAATCTTGGAGGCAGCTTGTAATGCATTTAACTGAGAATACTTTCAGGAAAGCTTTGTTTTATTGTGTCTGTATATTAATATGTATTTTATATTTGGTCTTTTCTATTTTATAATTGCATTGTATTTTATGATTGTGTACAGCACTTTGGTCCTGTCGGTGTATAAAATGCTTCATAAGTAAAGTTGGTATGGTATGGTAAAGCTTAACAGTTTTACAAAGAAATATCCACTAATCATAGTAGGAATAATTGCTTCTCCCATTTCACTGCTGATTTGTTCCTCCTTGTCATTAATGATGATTAACTACCTAAATTTCACTCGGTTAACAGTAAATGTGGAACTGAAATGTCGATTACATATGTTGTAAAAAAATCAGTGCAAAGCTGGACCTGAGTAAAGTAAAAAAAAAACAGGCAAAATTAGTCTATTGTATCAAAGAAAATAACTGACTATGAATGGCTTTGCATCTTGATTTATGGTCCAATACAAGAGTAAAGAAATGTAAGAAATCCAATTTCCTCTCCAAGTTTACTCTGCTATTTACACTGTAAGATAACTTTGTTAATAACTTGGTGTAATTAAAAAGTTGGTTCATTTCAATGGATTGCTTCATTATATTAGGTTATGAAGAAATCCTTAAGTGCTCATTCCTTTACCCTAGCAAGCAAAGCACCACATTAAAGAAAAGCCCTTGAAATACTCAACCTTGGTCATATTTCAATAAGTCCTTTGGTGTAAAATATTTTACCGTGCAATGATCTCCACAATGGTTCATGTAGAGTGAGAAAATTATATAGAACAACCACTGCATTTATTTTGTGCAGCAATTAAAAAGTAAATGTTGATCCTGGTATAAGAGGTGATAGTAATTACTGCACTCCATGGAGAGAGGGAACAAACAACTCACTATTAGTAAGAGGGAAGGTAAGTTGATGGGTTTTTTTTTTTTTTTCAAATCTAGCACGGGTCAAATTCCACCATCTCAAAATGCATATTTTACTAAATGCCTCCATTTCCTAAATGGCCACTTGTAAAAAGCTCCCTTCCATCTATTGCAAGCTCTCTTTTACAAACTTTAAGGCTAAAGATCAAGGTGAAAAGACCTCTATTAATTTTTCAGTGTGAATATGTTGAATCAGATTTTTCACAGAGAACAGCCTGAATAAAAGTGCCAGGTTCTTACAAGTGCAGCGTAATCATAACTATTGTTGAATGTCAAGTGTGATATAAAAGCATACCACCTCGGCTCTAAGACATGAAAAGGGGGACTACTTTACACTACGCCAGTGGTAAAGAACAATAAAGAACCCGTTTTGCAAGGAAAGGCAGAATAGAAACCCTTCGAGCACAATTTGAAAATAAAAACCCGAGCAGAAACTGGCTGAACACACAGATCTATATTCACAGAAGGCCAATGTTACTTTACAGTGCCTGCATTTGAAACCAGCTTTCTTGGTATGAGCTTCTCAGAGACACCTGAATTGACTCCATAGCAACAAATGCACCAGCAGACAACTAGACCCATCACCACTGGGATTTAACATTGGTCTTTAAATCCAGTTCTCCTTGACCTTGTAGGTAGTGTCAGTGTGTAGCCACAGTGCGCTGGGGATAAGGATGATGCACAGAGATGGAGCAAGTAGCAGCTGAGGAAAAGGAACAAAACAGAAAGCAAAAACAAACACAGAGTGAATGATGGGATGGAAGAGACAGAGAGGGAGGCAAGAGGGGAGGGGCAGAGTTAAGTGCTCTCAGGAGAGTAGACTGTGGTTAAGGATTATTAAACGGGATCAATAACTAACAAGGCCTCAGTGTGCACAAACACACACACATGCAGTCTCCCCGTTTTTCCCCCTCTATCATCCTCTCTTCAGTCCCAAGCCTTTTCTTTGCTCATAAAACTGCAGACGCAAGTCTAAGCTTTTTATTGGTTTATCTTTCTCCTTTATATTTGAACATGTTTAGAACATCTTTCCTTGATATTGCTTTCCATTTAGTCTGTTTTCAGCCGCTCCTTTTCACTACTTCTGGACACATAAATAGTAATCTCTATGAGCCCAAAATTTGTGATTAAAGTATTTAACAAGGGTGTGACGCAAAGAGGAACAAATGCCTGCATTTACTTCCCAGATTCTACACAACTGAAAAATAACACCAATCAGCAATAGCAACTTACTTACACTTAGAAATAATTATTTAACTAAACTACAAAACACACAATGGATTGTCAACAACAGAGAGGGACTAATCCTCCCTCTGAAACATCTTGTTAATCACCTGCTTGATTCAAAGCAAAGTACCTCAAATAAGGATGTTTTGATTGAGCTGTATCTAACACTTGCTGCACAAGTGCGTGAATCCCACTTTTTCATTTGTCTTCCATTGTTGAGTAAGATGATGGTGAAACACTTAGTTTCACCATCTGTTCAGCATCATCGCAATTGCTTGATTCAAAGCTCTGTATAGCAAGATCTATGAAACTGCTGGGCATGCAGCCTGCTGATCTGATGATCAATGACAAATCTGTTCAATGTGACATTAAGCAATGGCAATGTACAAACCTCCAAACTGGAAATGGTTTTTGATGAAGTAAATATAGTTCATCATATTAAATAACCTCAAGTGTGATAGCCAAATTCAGTCAGCGTGCATCTCTCTGTGCTCTGTGCCACAAGACAAAATAATAATAAAAAAATAATAATAATCGGGAAATCTTGCAAACACAATAGGTCTAGCCAACGCTTAGCTGCTTGGGCCTCATAAAACACCAGAAGTTCCCAGAGGTGTTGAAACCTACCATACTTCACTACAGCGGTGGGCTGCTCACCCAGAGTGACAAAGTCTTTCACATTTTTCATCTTTTTTTAGACTCATTGATGTTCTTTGAAAACTTTTAATCTCTTCAGTTCTAAAGTGAAATGCTTCATCGAATCAGCTTCTATAGTTACCTTGATGAATTCACTGAATTTGACCTTGTAGCTCTTTCACTACCAAAACAGAAAATGTCCCAACCATAGTTTTGAAATTGTCACAAAACTGATTTCATGTTTTATTTTAAGACTGATTCCAATTGGTGCAATTAACATGAAACAATGGTCAGTAAAGGACCACAGATTTTAAAGTTGAAGTCAGCTATAAATTATTCAAAACTGACTGGATGGCATTCCTGTGCCAATACTTGAGACTTGATCAGCACAAACCTAAACTAGATCACATCACTGTCATATGTTCTGCTGTATAAATTTAAAGAGAGCACAGTTTCTTTCTACCATGACTTTAAATCTTTTTCTTTCCTCTACCTGGTTAACATTCAGTCATGTTTTCCTTCATTATTACATTCAATAACAGTGAATGAAGCCATGGACTAGAAGATAGATGAAGGAATTTTGTTTTAGGGATACATGATAGGCAGTGTTTGAATCAACATCAATACAGCCAATGTTAGTAATGTCTTTCATATATCTTTATTGGTCCCATAAGTAAAACTGAGCTGATATCAACTGATGGTATCATTAATATCATCACTGAGTGGGTGGCCATGTGGTGTTTTCAGTGAAACAACTCATGTGGGATTGTTTTACTGACGCAGAGAAGGAATATTAATGGCATGGTCATTTTTCTCACAGAAAGGGAATAATACTGGTAAGTATCAAATAATCAGTCAAGACAGCAATATTGTTATATCTGTTATCAATATTGCCCCAAATTCTCATATCAGTGCATTCATACTTCATTATCTTGACTTAGATAATATTTGCTCCAAAGCATTGATTGTTGGGGTTGCCAAAAGAAGACCAATATTTTTCTTCAAGATCTTCAAGATTCAGTCCAACTCTCATTTCTCCTTTAGCTCCATTCTCTTTCCAAGGGAAGCAGCTTTTTATTCAGAAAGAACACAGCATTGGAAGACTTGGCCTGTGATCCTGCCATTGTTAAACCCCCTTCTTCAAAAGTGAACATAATCACTGCAGTGACGAGATAACCAAAAAACAGAGCGTGGTTGGTGGATGGATGGTTGGATGATGGACAAGGAGATGATAGAGGTAGGAGAAGTGGAAGCCAGAAAAGCTGCTGTGGGGTGATAGTACCTGACAATAGGACAGGGAGGACGAGAGAGTGGAAAATCAGAGCAGGGATGTTAGACTTATCTCTGTCCAGGAACTACAGTTTCACATTTCTTTTTTCCTGGTTTTGAAAAAAAAAAAAAAACTACATCCCGACAGTCTCCCAGATTTCAATCAAAAATGTTATAACTATTCTGTGTCAGTAGGTGGCAGTAACAACAACATCAACATTTAAAGAACAAGATCTTCAGCATGAAGTCCAGGGTTTAAGATTCTTTTAAAAATCTTCCAAAACAACTGAAGGTTCTGTTTTATAGAAATTTTTAAATTACATGTGGATGGGAGGTTCAAATACCACAAAAAAGAAAAATAAAACAAAACCAAAAAAAAGTAATTGCTTTGAAAAATATTTGTGTTGGTAAAGACAGGGTCCAATGAACATAGGCACCATAAATGTGTTCCATCTTAAGGATAACTGGATATTTTTATTGTCAGAATTGGGCTAAAGTCAGTAATGTGCAGAAAGAAAATAAGGTGAAAGATTCATATTATTGGCAGAGGTTCAGGAGGAGTAAAAACAAATTGCACAAAGTTAGCATGAGAGTACATGGGAAATGTGTTTTCATGAGAATGGAGGCGAACAAACGTTTAAGAGAAACTGTTTGAAAACAGATGAATCAGACACAGAATGTGAGGAGACAAGAGCTGAGAAGACAAGATAGACAGAAGCACCTCAGGGGGTGGGGGAGTGGATTTTACCCAGATTCACAAAGCTGCATGTCAGAGATAGCAGCACAAAAGAAGGCCCGGCAGATTCAAATTAATATCATTATCAAGTCAGGTTATTAATACAAAGACGTCTGTAGCACAGGGTGGGATAAGCCCACAGGTCACAGACATGCAGCATTGTGGGAGTCAATTATATGTTCACTTGCACACACACACAAAGAAGTCAGTCAAGCCAAATAGAAAATAATTCGACAAGGCATTTTTAGCAAGGAAGGCATATTATTATTATATATATATAAAAGAGTTAAAAACTATATACAAAAAGCACAGAAGTTTGAGTTTGGGTGATTATTTCTTTCTCTGGTCTTATGGTTCTGGCCTGCGCTGCATCACCAGAACCAACCATGGAGAAGCAGCTTTCAGCTTCTAGGCACCACAAATCTGGAACAAACTTCCAGAAAACTGAAAAACAGCTGAAACACTGAGTTCCTTTAAATCAAGGCTACAAACTTGTCTATTTAGAATTGCTTTTGAATGAAACATTAAGCAACATATTCAGTGTGTGTTGATGAGCTTGATGATGTCACTCAAAGTGTAATGTTTATCACTGGTTTCTCAATTGCTGACTGTTGTTTTTACGACTTATTGTTCTTGTGTTTTTATGATGTAAAGAACTTTGAACTGCCTTGTTGCTAAAATATGCTATACAAATAAACTTGACTGATTGACTGATGATTTCTTGTAACAAATCATAGCAGTAAATCTTGCCCTGTTGTTAACCCTGCTTACTTCCTCATCTGCTCAACCCACAAACGGATTCTCTTTTACATGTGGAACTAGAAGAAGAGGAAAACAAACCACTCTTCCAGCAGCATAAATTATAATGAAGCAGTGTTACAATAAATAAACTAGGGATGCAAGAAATATTGTCAATAACATCAGTATTGGCTGATCTTAGTTTTTTTAAAGTATGTGTATTGGCCCAATAAATAAAACTGAGCCCATGTTAACAGTGTGGTCAGTGGTGTGGTCTTTTTTTTTTTTTTCAACCCGACGAAAGATTAGTAAAATATATACATATAATATCAGTAAACATCAGTTATCAGCCATAACAGCAATATTAATACCAGTACAAGTTTTTATATTGGTGCTTCCCAATAAACCCAACGCAAATTAACTTTCTTGTTCAGCCAAGTACATGTTTAAGAAATATTATGAGCTGATTGCTGCATCAAGGTGTATAAAGCTGTAAAAAGTTCTAGTTTCAAAACCGTTACTCTCTAATGGTTGTACACTCTTCCTGAGATGTAAAGGAATGACAGAAGTAATGTTGGAGTTGTTGGAATTTATACACTGATGCCTGAAGCACAAATGATTACACTGTTACTCTCCCCCACTTGTTGCTGTGCATTGCTAGTCAACTACATTTTCAAAACTTGCTGTTTATCAAACATGGATAGAGACGGTGTAGAGTCACTGATGATTCCTAGCTCTATTTTCCGCATGTTGTCACTATCAGCCGAAGTTCCTGACCTTGAATAAAGGTCACTAGTGCCAAATAAAGTTTTTGAAATAAGTATTATAATAAAAAGTTATTATAGCTGGAATAACATGTTACAATATGTTATACTGTCTCAATAATAATAATTGCTGCGTTTCCATTTTAGATAAACCACAATCATTTTATATATTTTTGTTCTATGTTTTTGTGGTAATGTTTCACACGATGTTATGAAACTGTCAGGATGTCATACCTGTCTATGCCAAGCCAACATCAGAGTAAAACAACTCAGTTTGTAGATCCACTTGAGTGCAGACATAAAATTTACACATTACATACACACTACTAAAAGAGGTTGATAATGTAGCGACAGGGCAATCAGTCATAGCTGGTTGGGTGGTCACTGGAGGTTAATAGATTCCCCCCTCACATACCCTCGGGTAGTCTCCTTTCCTTCCCCAGCACTTTTAATGTTCTGGTATGCTTTGTCAAAATAGACTATATCTGTGTCCACTCTATTAACATTAGTCTGTAAAGAAGATGAACAGACAACTAAAGCTTTTTTTCTTTCAACAATGTTAATTATCAGCAGCTGGAAAGGAGTAACTACATTGTATGGTTCCTGATTCACTATAAGCAGGTACATAAAACATTTCCTAATTTGGGAATTGGTGACAGTTGTGACTGGGTACAGAAAATAAGCTTTTTAAAAATGTTTTTAGTCAAACTCCATAATGTTCTGTATGGTAACATACAATAATAAGTGATTTGTCTGTTTAAAATCTACCCTGACATTTTAAAAATCCCATTAAACACAAACATCTCAAAATTTTGAAAGATGCTGATTGTTGAGACGTGTTGTAGCCCATGTTTGTCCAATTCCAGCAGTCGAGGGCCGGTGTCCTGCCAGTTTTAGATGCATCTCAAATGGTCCAACTACCTCCTCAGCATGTCATAAAGTTCTGCAGAGGCCTGCTAATGAACCATCATTCGATTTAGGTGTGTTGAACCAGGGAAAGAACTAAAACATGTAGGATGCCGGCCCTTGAGGACTGATTTTGGACACCACTGACTAATCAGTTTCAGTAGGTGTCAACTCTGAGTCTCCTAACCTCATTCCCTGTTATAATGGGTGCATGCTGTCAACGGCTCACACCTGTGTGAAGGGAGATGCTGGAAAACCGTCCACTGCCTTGGCTCAGGTAGCCCAGGCACCCATGGACCCATTTGCTTCTAAAAGCTTATAATCTATACCGCTCTACTGGAAAAGGACTTGAATTTGCATGAGGCAGAAGTCTAAATAAACAGTCTGATTTGAAAGTTTTTTGTTACTTTTAGCTTGACCAGCTGAGGACTCGCTGACTTTGTTGAGAGAGCATGACTGCCACCCTTTGGGCAACAGCTGTAATAACATGTTTAGTTTTTATTTCACTCTCCATAAAAAGCAAACACCTGGTACATTTATGGCCTAAATGTGAGGAGTTCCCTCATAACGCCTTAATACAGTCAATATCTAACACCTGCATATCTAAGATATAATTAAAATCACTGAATGTAGTGTTTTGTCTGCATTTAGTGTAAAATAACAGCTACTCTCTGATCTCGATGCTTATTATTTTCATAGAATATGCAAATTATTTCAGTCATTTCTCTAAAGAAACTGATTTGGTATTCTTGTGTCATGAAGCTTTTGGGCTTTAATGAGCCTGTTTGTCAGCATGGTTTTGTTTCCTATAATTGCCAACTACAACTCTTCTTATGAAGCTGCTGGGAAGGTCTTTATTTGCCATAACTGCTGTGTAATTGCCTCTAGAATCATTTAGCACTTATGAATATGAAAAAGTGTTTTCTTCTATCTAATTATGTGTACGGTGCATAAATTAAGAGTGTGAGTTTGCCCTGCATAAGAGCAGAAGATGTTAATATTTGCAAGAAATTAAGCACTTAACCATACATCATTTCTTATGATAAAGTCTATTTACTCAACTAGAGCTTTTATTTCTGACTGTGCAGTTTCGAATATAGAGTTCATAAAAATCAAAACTGTTTTCTCAAAAAAACAAAGATTCAGACTGAAATTTTTGCAGTCCCCCGATTTCTAAAACAATTTCATGTCAGAAAAATTAAAACAATATTTAAACAAAATTATTGTTTTTCTGGTAGTTCTTTGCACAAACTCAATATAGTTTCTTGATATGTTTTAGGCATTGTTTAGAGTTAGAGACATAAAATTGTTGGTCATCTGAAATGGAATAGAGTGACGAAGGCTCATAGTTAGATATTCAGTGTTGGCAAGGTGTTTAAAATGAAGTAAGAGGAAGCACAGAAATCAAAGATGCTACTTAAAGGGAAACTGTATTTTCTACAATATGTTGAGACATGTCTGTAGTTCTAGCACCAAGAGCAAGAGGGCAGAAGGCCTTCAGCAGATTATAGGAAGGTACACTGACGTTGCTCTATTTTGCTTTTTCAACTCTACCATTGAACATGACGAATTTAAAAATGTTAAGGTAATGATCCACATGGTCCATGTGAGACACAGGGACACAGGTTTTGAAATGCCTGTTTTACCAGGTACATTTTACCAAATGTACCTGGTAAAATTTGGTGTCTATTTTACCAGACACCAAAGTGTCTGGTAAAATACCAACCCTTTCCTTAGGTTTTCATCATTAAACAATTAAAAGATTTAAAAATTGGAGATGAAATGCGATAAATCTCAAAAGAAACATTCATTTTCAAAGATCTGTGAAAAATATGAGTCTGGAAGAAGGCGTGAGAAAAAAATCTGTAATGTTTTGGGAAGCCATGTCACCTGCCGGTGTTGGTCCACTGAATTTTGACGGGTTTATGAAATACTGTAATTCTGAGAAACTGAATATTAACTTTAAGCCATAATCATTAAAACAAACGTCAGAAAATTTATCAAAGTGTTATGAATGTAGACAAGTAAAGCTAGATTTCTGAAATAATGTCAAATTTCAACGATATTATAATTGATGAATTGTTGACTAGAGGAAGAAGTCACTATCAAGTATGAGTTCTTACTTCCTGGTTGTGGTGGTTGGGAATTTACTGACTGCTTTTTATGAGTGAGGTGTCCAATGACAGTCTGGTGACTTTTTCTCGGAGTCTGGTGACTTTTTCTCGGCATTGCATAATCACATGACCAAGTAAATAAAAAAAACTGCAAACAACTGTTCAATAAGGCCCAACCCTAAATGAATCATACCTGTAAATAAAAATCCAGAAAACAAGATAAGTTATGCAAACTTATGAATCAGACTTTTCCAGTCTAAGGTTAAATAAACAGCTTCTCTTCCTTCTTCTGACATCACATCTGCATAAATAGAATTTGGAATTTGTGCAGGTATTTACCAGCCTTTTTGTTTAAAAGACACAGAGATACAATGAACTAAAGTCAACAACACCAACACTAGGAGGTCTGTCTGCAAAGCAAGATGTTTCTAACTAGGAAAGATCTTCTTGTTTAGCTTAAATATTAAGATTTATACTCCACTTCATACTTGTTTTTGCATAACCTAAGAAGTAGCACTGGATGTAAGTTTAGGGACATTATGCTGCTGGAAAATGACGCTGTTTGCTTAATCAGGCACTTTAAAAGGCCTTTGAAGACCAGAATATGCTTGTCTGACTTATACTCTGATTAAATGGAACATTGTATATATTATTAGTAAAATATTTGAAAATCATATATTATTCCAGTTCCATATTGCAAGTATGTGCTGGTTTCCATCAGTTCGTTACATAAAATCCCCAGTAATATAAAACATAATAATATTTGTAGATGTATTGTGACAAAATGTGAAGCGGTTCAAAAGGTATGAATGTATGCAAGTCATCCAGAGGGAGAGAGAGCCAATGTTTAGAGAATCTTCTTATCTCAGAGCGAGCGTGGCAGGTAGATGCAGGGAGGACGGTGCAGCAGGGTAAATGATGGCCATATTGATCTCCAATGCTCTTTTACAGCCCTGTCATGTCAGTTTAGCACCTTGGCAACATTCGCTTTTAGAGCTACATCAATACCGAACTCTGGCACTCTGCAGCTGACAGCCAAAGAGAGATGGTTAGAAACAGAGAGAAAAAAAAGTAAGTAACAACTGCCTCTAAAGGACTCAAACACTTATTAGTCCTACTCTTAAGAGCAAGGTGAAGACGCAACCACCACAGTAAGCTGAGAAACCGATTGGAAGAGGTTACATTTTTAACAGTTGAAAGCTCAAATAACAGGAAGCTGCCAACCACAGCCTGATTAAAGCATCACTCAGATGTTTTGAATAGTTTTGCAGGCAACTGTTCTCTCAACAGTTCTTAAAGACTGGTTCATAAAAACCAACACTGTTACATCATGAATAAGGGATCAAGATTAATGTTCAATTTTGGCAATGATTTCTACACATGCTGAATTGAAAAATGCATTAATGATACTTTCAACTATTTTGGATATACTGGATTCTCCTGTCATTATGGTCCTGAATTACTTAATTGCTTTTTTAAAAAACTGCTGATCAGAAGGCCTTTCCCAGATGTGAAAATCCCCCACGCAAAACTTTAAATTTTAAGGTCATAACTAGACCTACAAGAACACAGGCTCTGACAGTTCTAGAGACCTAGTAGACCTAATGCTAACCATGAGCTTTTATTGCAAACCGATTGTCCTGATTCTGGCTATTAACCCTCAATTAAAAGATTTTATGCATCAAAAACTGTGTGCCAGGTTATGATACGGCCTTTGCACCTGTGCGACACCAACACAATTTAATTTAAATTTGTCTAAAAACATTTTAAAGTGTTTCAGTTAATGCACAAAACTTGCCACAGGTTACAGACAGGTCTTCACACATTTCAAGTAATATCAGTGTTCATTTTAAATACCCCAACATAAAATGTTAGAAACCAGGACATAATCTGATGTATGATATGTATGATGTATTATCTAATTCTCAAGATATGACAACCTTATAATAATGTGGAATTATTTACTACAGTTTCACAGTATTTGTCAATAAATTTAAAATAAAAATGACCCAATTCTTTGAACTTAAAAACAAAAATAATTATTATTCATGTTGCACTTTGCATAAATATTGCAGTCACTATATTGTAATCCATGGCATTTATTAATGCCATTTTGCATTCTACTATGGAAAATTTTGATAGTAGTTTCTAAGTGTTTAGGTGTCAAGTTATCTCAAACAACAAACCTAAATTAATTTACTGGTCACAATAGCCAAGGTAGTTGAGGCATTTTGTCACAAAATTGTCCAAAGAAGGAGTTCTTTGTAGCCGTGGTAAAAGCCATTAATTAAAAGATCAGATAATTTTCAGTTTTTCCCACCATCTAGCTTTAAGAATGAACAAAAGCAAAGAGTCCCACATGGATTATCGGTATGCACTCAGATGGCATAGATCTGTTTGAAATGGGATTACTCTTTCAGAGGCTTCAGTTCTGTTTGATGAAGCAGAAAATTAACTTTGTCTGCATTATTTGACAGGCTCCAAGCATTTGATTTCTTCTACACAATATGCTAACATCCATTACTACAACTGTGTGTTAATACTCACAGCTTTAATTAGCTGTCTTGAATATGTGTTGATTTATGGGCAATTTTGGGAACATTCAATGCTTATGCTTTGCTTGTAAAAGAAGGTGCGTATTACATCAATATCACTAAAAGTAAGGAATACTGGAAAAATAGATGGGGATGAAAAAAATCTATGTTACAAACCGGTCACAGGAGCAGGCCACCATAAGGCTCAGCAGATTGTAGATGATGTAGGTGAAGATGACGGCAGTGATGGTGCCACGAGGGATAGAGAAGCTGGGATTCTTCAGGTCACCTGGTGGATAACACATGTTTAAAATGTAGTCACGTTAAATAAGAAGTACATCCTGTTCTATTCAAAATATCTACGCATCTGAATGCAAAAACCTAATCTGGTCCTCATCAGTTCCTACAATTTGGTGGATATAAATTCAGGTGAACAGCAGTGCATGGCATAGTTCTGGAAAATATTTTTGACAAACTTATTCCATCCTTACCTCAGTAAGAGGTTAGACTGCTAATGTAATGAACAAATTACTAGATCAGCAGTGACTGAGTTTGTCCGCCTGAAAAATTGAGGTGTGTTAAGACAATGCCAATCACTTAGTGGTACAATTTAATCAGGAAATGGGTTTAAGATCATTAACTGCTATTTGGAGTCCATAATTCAACAAAGACAAACATAGTTCACAAGTAGAAGAATTTTAAGACATCATCCAACCTCCCAGGAACTTCCCCCTTGAGGTCAGGCCATGGACACCACAAGACATCCTGAACAATGTCTTTGATATGTTTGTTCATGGTGAACATCAACATGTTTGAACATAATAGAGGCCTGTGATTTCCATGATACAGACAATGTGGGGAGAATCCAACAATTAAAATGGAATCCAGTGTATAATGTGAAATATTGTACAAGTTATGAATTTAGTCAAGCAGCGTCAGGTTTCCCGAACAATAAGAGATTTCACCCTTTACAACAACGTTTACAGTAAAAGTGAAACCCTGCTATTACACAGGTCATTAATAATTATGTCGAAAGCAAAGTGTTAGTTTATGAAGCTGGATAAACACTCTGTTAAATGATGTAGAACCACCAGGAAAGCAAACTCTCAACCCATCATATCACCCCCTCACTCTGCAAAGACCAGCAAAAGTAAAATGCACCTGGACTGAATTTATTGTAACACTTTTTCTGCCAACTCAAACAGTGGGAAAAATAAATACTAATATGTAAATGATAAAGCTAGGTGAATTTGGGGATGCTTTGTTAGAATATAAAGGCACCTGTGTAAAAACCAGACAGCTGATCAGCAAAAACTTTGGGGATGAAAGAGACAAAAATACAGAAGCAACACCATGAAAATTAGTAAGTGGAACACGTTCTTAATATTTTCCTTAAACACATGTGAAACCTTTACTTTTATAGAAAACACTTATTAAAAAAACTGACAGCTATCAAATTTTATTTTACCCAGCGACATTTAATTAGTTTTTCCATTAAATTGTTGAAATTCTTTATATTAAGCTTATGAAGACATATGCATTTCCACCTGTTAAAACCTGATATAAGACAAAATAAGCAGAAAAAAATGGAATGTGGAAAATAAATTGAGACATGGAAGGAAAAAAAAATATTATTCCTTCCTTATTCATCAGACATAGCAGGGGGTCGAATGATTGTCAATCAATAGTATTTCATAATGTTCTAGAGCCAAATATGAGGCCATCTACATCAACCTCAACTGACTGTTTTGGTCCATTCAACGATGAGACTAATAAGGTTATAATCTGCTTCTGAGTTCAGAAATACTTTGCAAAAAGGAATTAAGAAAAAATGCAAGTATTAGTCGTCTTTGATAAGATTCACCTTTGTCAATCCTCTAGGATAAAATGGAAATAGTCTTTATTATTAAAGATAATTCTATTAGAAATGAAAGCGGTCTTATTTTTGTAGATGACTGATTCCTGATTCCTTCACAGATAATCAGGCTATAACATGACCACACCTACCTGACATATTAGAGCCTGCCATGATGCCGGTGCAGCCGTTGAACATCACAGCAAATACAGTGGCGAAGGACATCATCTTCCCAGTGGTGTAGTCTTCAACATAGCCAGCTGCAAGAAATACCTGTAAGTCACTGTGGTTCTGCCTCCATCATCATCATCATCATCAGTAAGTTTAACTTGGTTTGATGGCAGACACAATTCTGCAACCCTCCAGATATAAAACTTAATCTCTGCAAGCCTCTGAACAAGAAACCCTCTTCAAACGTTTCTGTCGAGTACAGTATCAGCAATCAAGTTTTACAGGTAAAAATCTAATTTCACACACAAAGGTTCATACAGAAATATATTCTGTTCTTTCATTCGTGTGTGAACAAATGTTTTGATATTATTACTCACTCTGATAAGGCTGAGGTTAATCTTAGCTCAATGGCTTAAATTTTAACTAATTCAGTCCTTTTGTGTGCATTTTTGATTCATTTTTATATACAAGACCCTTAATCTTCTTTACATTTAGCTAACTAGTTCTCTCTAAAAGTACAAGGTTTAAATAAACATGATACATTTTACAATGCTCACTGAAATCATGAAATTGTAATGTGTATGCATTGCTTCTGTAAACAGCCGGTAAAATTAATCAGGATTATTGTATAAGCGTGTGTGTAAATAGTTTTCATGAGTACAGGCCTGAGTTACAAGCAATTAGCTCAGAAATCATGTGCTTGAAATTAAATCCTCTCAAGCAGACTGTTCATTTTGTAGGAATTAGAATACAAAGAACATGCTCTACATCACTCAAACATGAGTCAAATATGTTGTGATCTTCCAGGAAGTGTAGGCTGTCCTGTCTGGTCTGCAGGGGGAAAACCAGTTCAAATCGTAGAAGTTTAAACGGCTGCCAATAATCATCAGAGTTAACGAGGTATTAAGCCCATAATATTCATTATTCCTGCTCTGGTGCACATATATAGCCAGTGGACAGTAGGCTCAGTTTAAAAAGAGGAAAACATTCATTTAATGAACTTAGAAGTTGCACCTTATGAAATAAAGAACATAGGCCACATTAAAACAAAAATGGATTTAAAATGTTTTAGAATATGTCTTTAAGCTTCTGAATCACCTATCAGTGTTTAATGGTCATATGTGCTGCCACTGATCAGATGTCAACATTAGTAAAACTCTATCTTTAAACCCACAAAGGAGCTGATGGTCTCAGAGCTTATGAAGCTACTGTGTGAACAAACCCTCACTTCCTTTTTCCCTTGTTTCACAAGAACATCTGCTGCCATCATGAAACTTAAAAAGAACAGGCTCGATCCAAAACTTTAAGTAATAATTACAGATGCATCTAAAAATCCAACTGGAAATAGCCGACTTTAGGCTTTACCAACAGGAATCTCCATTTTGTCAGAAAAAAAAATAAAAAATTTATATTAGCAACTCGGCTCTTTATAAAAATCATTTATTTGAAAGTGGTCACAAAATCTCTGAATGTTGCATTTCTAATAAAATACTTAGCAGAAGAAAAAAAATCAAGGCTTTCTATTCTAGTCACTCAATCTTACCATTCAGATTTCCCAGCAGTGTTTCCAGCTTGAATCCAGTAAAATTAGCTGTGGTGGGGTACTCAGGGCTCGTCCCGTTGGATGGCTTGAAGGGGCTTGGCAACGTGACCATTTTAGGTTGCACAACAAAGAAGCTGACAAAGATCATGATCAGAACTAAGATGACCACCAGGAAGATGACGAAAGTGGCCTTGGCGTAGATGTGGGCTCCAACCAGGCAAACTATAAGGCACAGCAAGAGGATAGCGGTGCCGTACAGCAGGGACCACCAGTAACCTGATGGCAGGACCTGGTGTAAACTAGGAACCACAGTTGGATCTAAAATGAAACATGAGAGGCAATGTAATGACTAGGAAGCTTTGATTTGATAGACAATGGTATAACAAAAGGAATCCCAGATATTTTCTGCTTTATGTTTTCCACAGTCTTTCACCTGTGTTAGGGCTGCCGGAAAAAGCAATAACTGAACTGGTTGCATAATAAATTAAAACAAATGTAATAACTTCCATTAAGCATGATTTATCGGTGTTTTTCTCATTTCTCCATCTCTTTCTTCCAAAACTGGATGATAGTCTTCAGTCTGGTGCCTTGGTCTCAACCAAGGAGGACAACTTTGTTTATAGAGTCTTCATTGTTAAAGTAATAACTTTTAATACTTTGGAAGGACATGGTACAGATAAATACACAAATCAAGAAATCCTCAATTTACCTTCTGGTTTTCCAAAGGTGCCCATCATGGCTTCAACCAGACCCAGCACATAGAGGGCGCTGCCGCACACGTTAGCAAAGAAGAACATGATGCCGATGCTGCCACCAAACTCAGGACCCAGAGCTCGGCTGATCATGTCTGTGCCTCAAGTTAGGGCAAAGTACATGGCATTTAAAACAAACTCATGAACTAATGTGAAATATTTGCAACGTTTGAAAGAGGTAAGCTTGGCTTGCCAAATACACTCAAAATTCAAAAAGCTATTGGTCAACTTTAGCAATAATAATTAATTAGCTTTTTTTATGAACTGAAGTACAAATGTACATATAGTATTTTGATGTTTTGCAAAACCTTAATTTGAAATATATTATAGAAACCTCAGGTAACTCACAACTTTTATACTAAATCATGCACTTCCTTCCCTTGGGTTTATGCTAAAGCAAATACAAGTCTAATTTTGACTTTCAGTTTAAAGAAACACACTTGGAGATTTCCACCTTGTTATCAAGCAGCTGTAGATCCAAATGAAAACAAGATTTGTAAATGAACGTTGTTAAAAAGTTGTAAAATGTTGCAAACAATCCAAACTTAATGCTGCACAGCAGTAGCTGAGAGTGAGTGTGTCTAAGCATGTATGTTAAATAACATCAGAAATCATTTTTGTGTGACTTAAGCAGCAGTGACCGATTATACTCTCAAACTGTGAAAAGCAACTCAGATACTAAAAAAGGATCCGTTCTGTTTTTTTATTTTTCCCAGCTTGGTACTTTACCCTCAGCTGTGGCTGAAGTAGTCAAGCTGACTGTCACAGAACATTAAAGCAAACCAAACTTGAAATAAATCTGATTTAGACTTTTCCAGTGGTTAGAAATGTAGTGTGTGACAGACAGCACTTGTTTGAAACAGAGACCCTGATTTTCTGTATACCTTGACTGTTGACAGTGATAATGGCGCTACACTGACTGTCACATGCAGATGGTCATATGATGAAGCTTGTGTGTGTGAACAGGATACAATAGGCTCCTCCAGCATCCAGCGCTCCATTGGTGGAGATTGCGCACACTGACAGAACAGTCATGGAGATGATGAAGTAGGCCACCACAAACATGAGAATACCTTGGTACAATCCAGCCTGTCCCACCACAAACCCTGAAAAAAAAAAAAAAAACAGGAACAAGTAAATTAAACTGAGATTGGTGCCTGGGTGAAAGCAGAATCATAAACTGGAGCAGAGTGGAAAGAGGCTGATAAAGGATTCCTGGGAAGTGCCAGCATAAAAGAGGATGTGGGTTTTTTAAGGCATCATGAAAGTACAATTAGCTAATGTATCACAAGAGATCTATTTGTTCAACAGATGTCTGTCCATGGTTTTTAATTCTAGATAACTTTTCAAACAGTTTTCAAAAAATTTAAAAGTGAAAATATAAAAAATAAAAAATAATCACACAGCCTTCAGTTTAAATGACTTGTCACAACGTTTCACTTTCTGTAAAAGTGAAACTGGAATATCACATGATGGGAGAGATTCCAGCTTCTACATTGTCTGTACGCATTGTGACCATACTTCTGCTATTCAGGTTAGATGATTCGGCTGAATTAGTTCCAGTGCTAAACTGGTGCTAATGTTTTCTTATCATTTCTATGTGTCTATGTCATCTTAAGTGACCACATTTGAATTGATTAAAGGTTTAGTTTGAAGATATTGTTGATCATAGATTTGCCTGCAGCAGAAATAAATCTCAGTTTTATATAAATTTTTGGAGAGGTGGAGACTAACAGTCTGTTTTAGCTGATTGAAAGATTTAATTTAATTGAGAATGTGGGAATCAGTAGGATATAGTGCTATGTTAGCTGAAAGCCTGTTCTCTGTGAATTCATACAGGTCAAACCAGCTGGTTGTATCAATCTACCAGATGGTCTGGTCAGTCTGCCTTTTGTCTGTGCTTTCCAAGTTTTAAGTAGCAGGAAAAGTATTTTAGTCAACTCACAATTAACTGATCCACCAACCAGCTGATGAGGCAGAATACGCTTTGAAATCTCTTTAGGCTGAAGAACAAGGAGTTAGTGCTTCAACTACACTCAAAAAACAACAATTACCGTATTTTCCGGACTATAGAGCGCACCTCCCTATAAGCCACACCCACAAAGTAAAAAAAAAAACAGAAACATACATACATAAGCTGCACCGGGCTATAAGCCGCTGTTATCTCCGCTGCTCTCAGTTTTCCACAAGGACGCAGCAGATCTGCACTGTCAGATCGATAGCCTTCAACTTAAAAGTGGCACCACAGAAATCCACAGAAAAGCCAAACCAGGCTATCAGCCGCATGGTTCAAAGCGTGGGAAAAAAGTAGCGACTTATAATCCGAAAAATACGCTAGATAAGATGTAGGCTAAAATACCCGAATAATCAGCGGACGTAAATAAACCTAAAGCAACCAAGTTGGTCTTGAACTTTTCCAAACTGAAACACTTGTCAAATTTGTACTATTGATCAATGCTGTGAATCTCATCCAGCTGAACATCACATCATTCACTTTGAACTGCATCGCAAACAAATTATCCACATTATTGCACCGTTCCTCCACTGAGGCCCTTAACGCTACTCATTTATCTTTGATCAGCAACTATCAGCATGTTTCTGCCATCAGTCAGGTCCACTGTGACACAAACCCAAGTCTAACTAGGAAACAAAGTTCACTTTGTTCCTTTAAGAGCTGAAATTTTAAGCTCAATTGAGATAAAGTCAACTTGCAAAGCATCTGCATGTTCTGGTGGTACACCCTAAAGATATCCAGGTCAGGACAAGAGACACTTTGTCAAACTGTTAAATTTACAGTAGTTTCACATCCGCACTGAAACCACTCACAGTTCCTGTGAAGTCTTACACTTTAACTTGAGATTACAACGTCTATAGTCTTCAACCAGCAGCTACATATGCCCGTGTGAGTCTGCGGGTGTGTGCGCGTGTGGGGGTGGGGGGTGCGTGTATGTGCGCGTGTGAGTGAGTGTGTTTTTTCTCTGAGTGTATATTGCTCAGCAGCTGACATCTCACGAGACTGGGAGGGCAACTGGGAGGACAGGAGATGAGAATACTGGAAGAGTTAAAACTTATAGGAAACAAAAAAAATCAGAAAGAAAAGCAGAAGTGAAAAGTGAGGAGAGAAGATGACGCTGGTTATAAAAAGTTGATTTGTTGTTCTGCAAATACAACTGTGGTCTCTGCAGCAGAATGGATTTTATGGGCTTGAATAATTTCCAGTTTAGTCATATTACTGAAAAAGGAGAACTTTTATCTGACTGATAACAATCAGACATGAATTCCTCACTGTACCAAAACCTAAACCTGACTTACGAGTGTCATTTTTGCAGCATAAAGTCGAGACAGTCTCTGTTTGCTGCTGAGTTATTAGTGAACGTTCAAAAGCTGTAGCTTAAATTGATAATTCAGATTTTTTTAAGTGAGGCTTCTTTAAAAGATTAAGTAGTTAATCTTTTAACTAGCAGTTGGCGTTGCCATTTCAAATGCTGATCAGTTGAATTTAAAGGCTAGGAGGACATCTAGTCTGAGGGAGGCAAAAACTGTCTTAAAAAATTCCAGTCTTAAATGTCTTAGCAGTTTAATAAGGAAAGAGTGTTTTATGAACTCTTAAGCCATTGACATATTTGCATTATTTACACAGAAGTCAATGATTATTTAGGTGAGAAATTGAAATTGGAGGCAGTGCAACTCCGGTGAGCTTCCTGTGTGAAACACATACTACAGATGGAACATACAAAACTTTTCATATACGGGTAAGTGACGTATAGAAAAGATTTTATCGATACTAATAATAGTTAGTATGGCCTTAAAAGTGTAGCATCATGTATTTCTGAATTATGGCGCTGACAACAAAAGGACCTATAAAATTCATCAGCCTTTTGGCTATAAATCTATTATTGCATGTAGTAAGACATTCACAAAATACTGCTCTAAGAAAGGAACTTACCCATATATGCACCCGTGCAACCCAACATTGGAATCAGACCATTTTTATTTTATTTTTTTTTTATCATTAAATTGTCCTGGTTTATAGATTTATAGATAGATGTTTCCTCTATCTATAAACATGCAGCAAATATTGTTGCAATTTATTTCTTGTTTTGTTTACAAAAACAAATGTTAATTCATCACCCTTAACAGATTAGGAATAAACGACTATATTGCCATTTACTGCTGTTAATTGATCATTTTGTAAAGGTAAAAGGTAAAGGTAATTTTATTCATATAGCACATTTTCAGCAACAAGGCAATACAAAGTGCTTTACAGGATTTAAAAGGAAATGCAAACAAAATAACTAACCAAAAGAAAGAGCAAAAGAAGAAAAAGCTAATAATGTTGATCCAAGGTAAACTAGATACTCCTATTCAGGGTTGGTAGATTAGTATAAGGAAGTATCCTCTGTTCTAATTCCTTTTCTGGGTTGGGAGAATAGGAGTCTAAAAAGTAGTTTCTAAGGAAGTTTTTTTGGATTCCAAGTTCTAATCCCTGATCTGGGTTGCTAGATAAGTATAAGTAAGTATTCTCTGGACTTTCTAAGTGTGCTCTAAATTTGTAAAAGTAATGAGTACTCCAGGGTTTCTAAGTAATAATAAAAACTAAATATTCCTGTTCTGGAAGAATTTTTTCTGGATTCTAAGTTTGTTCTAATTCCTTTTCTGGGTTGCAATAATATGAGTCTCTCTGCATCTAAATAGTGAGTACTCTACATTTTCTAAAATATAAGCTAAAGAGTGACTAATAAACTAGACTCTCTGGATCCCAAGTTTGTTCTAATTTCTTTTCTGGGTTAAAAGTGAGTACTCCACAGTTTCTAACAAAATAACTGTGCACCATGTCAGAGCACAAACGCAAAAATGCAGGGAGTTGTAACATAAGTGCACTATTTGGAAAGCAGCAATTGTTTTTACATACAAGTTCAGAATAATTAAGAGATATTCTGTTTGATTTAACCTTAAAAACTGACTTTTTAACGATGTTTAAATCTTTGCTAACCAGCTCCCTTTAATACAAAAAGAGAAAGTTATTTTGAACTCTAGAAAGAACCACAAACAAACTACAGAAACGAGGTGTGTTAAATGGAAATTAGAAATGCTTAACCCTAAATTGATTCCCAAAACTACTACAAACAACCACAGAAGCAGTAAACTATATAAACTTACTGTGCTGCGGTTCATACAACTTGTACAGAAAGCAAAACTGAGTGCAGTGATTTCTGCTGCCACCACTCACCTATTCTGAGGAAGAGCACCACGCTGAACATTGACAGCAGAGTGGGAACCACCACGCCGAAGAACACCGACAGCTTCTTGGGCTGCCCCGGCGGTGAGGACTTGTGCCGTGGGCTCCCCGGAAGCTCCTCCGGGGCCCGGCTGGCAGGAGCAGCCCGCGGCTCGGACTCATTGACGCTGGCGACGAGGCGGTAGTTCAGGAGAGGAGTCCGCTCCGTCATTGCGAACGAAAACAAATGCTCGCTTTAGGTCGACTCGAACTTTAAAAAGTAACCCGGAGAAATTTAGAGACGGACAAAAATCGCTGTATTTTGTCAGGACAACTCAGACTTTGTAAATAAATGCTTGCGATGGATTAAAAAAAAAAAAAGCTGTGAAATTGACGCGTCCTGATTGTCAGCCGCTTCAGATGCAAGTTCAGTAGCTACATAGCAAAACAGACAAGTGCTTCGGTCATAGACAGAATAAGTTCAAGTTTAAGTTGGCCTAATCACTGATGCACAAACTTCCATCGTTCATCAATAAAATGTTAGATAAAATCCCTGACTGGACACCTGCGCGTGGCCATTGTAGTTCTGCGTTATTTCTCTGATTATACGGAATAGAATATCATGTGATGCCGCAACGGCAATGCGTGTCTCTGCTGCAAACTTCCGTTTTGCCCTTTCATAATAAAAGCAATTATGATCTAGTGCAACTTTTTTCATAAGAGCAAAACAATTGATCACCTTAGACATACATATATCTGTCAGGCACAGAATTATGACCATTAACAAGTGAAGTCAAAAGAAGGGTTGTGGGCAAATTATTTTGTTTTGTTGTGGGAGTTCTTTCACACTATTCCCTGATTGTTGCGGGATCCTTCAGCAGGATTATGTGCCATCCCAAGAAGCAAACATGATTTAGGAATAAACAACATCTAGTGTGAGTTGTTAACTTGATTTGCAGATTCCCAAGATCTTCATCCAATATAACGTCTCTGGGATCAGCTAGAGCACTCCACCTTCCAAACCAAAATAATCTGCTGCTGACCTCTTGATGCTAGATAAAAACACAACTCCAAATGTCTTGTGGGGTCTGTTCTTCAGTGGTATTTATCTAAATTGCACCAGTCACAGATATTAAAACCACAAAGTGCTTCACAAAGACACAAACAAACTGTTTGTGACATAGCTAGAATCCACAGTTGATGAAGAGCAGGAGTGGGAAGAGGGCAGTGATTTTATAAAACTTTGCAAAACTAAATACTAAACTTTAAAAGAGCCACGCATGATTATATCTTATTTTATTTTCTTTATGCAATACTTCCTGTTTTATTCTATCTAACTTTACTTTCGTACTTGTCATTCGGGTTTTCCTGAGATTTCCTGCTTTCACATTTTCCAGCCTATTACTTTCGGTCATATGATGAAGTTAGTCGGGCCAATAGGAGGGTTACATTGCTGAACGCACTTGCTGGCAAGTTTTTTTTTGTTTTTTTTTTTTAATATCAAAATAAAAGTCCACATTGATTTCTCTTTTTAATTTCTATAGCTTTTATTTTGAAAAAAATTGCATTCTTTCAACGCTAATAGTGAAAGTAATGATCCAAATAGAAGAATGGTGCATGTCCAGTTCAAATAGTCCAAAGTCCTCGTCAGTAAATAAATAACACATAAGTCTGTACGTGTTTCTTAAATACAGCCTTTTAACGCTTACAAACTGTACACACTCAGCTGCATTTCACAAACATTCATTTTAGGATTAACTTTAAAGTAATACGGATAAATTATTTTCATATACAGGCATGTTCTTGATCGTTTTCCCATGATCGAAGTTATAATAGATTCGACTGATATGTACAGAGACAGAATACATGTTTTTGATCACATTTTGCAGCTATATATACTTCACATTTGACTTTCACCTCGTTATGAACTTTGAGAGAACATTTCCTTTTACACTTTAAACTGCATTTTACATTGATCATTCGCAGATTATAATAATTCGTGTTCTTAAAAAAACATAAGATCTTCAGCAGAGTGCAATTTATGGGGACTAAATTTCAACCCTTCTGCAAACAGTGATGAGGATGATGAGTATTTTTAGTCTAAATCTGACCACTTGCACATCTAATCTAACACCTACAGAGGGCGCTACGCTCTCATTTTGATTTGTGTATTGCAATATCTTTAAACTACAAGTTTAAAAGGCTGCAGAAGCACGTTCAGAAAGGGTTGGTCATTTGTCTAAAGCACTCACAGTTTAAGGGGATCACATAATAAACTAAGAGAACCATAATCTTTTCAGATTAGTTTCCATGAGACTGAGGCCACATTAACAACCTATAAGTGAAAGTGTGGCTGCACTATGAGCTGATTGTGCAATATATGGTTAAAGTAAATATTGAAGCTGGTTTAAGGCTCGGATACACTACTCTAGCTTCAGGGCAGCCTGTCAGTGTAAGTTCAGTCTTGAATTCTAAAACAATAGTTTGTTTGTCTTTCGCATCTCGTAGAAACTACAGTGAGTGGTAGCTCTGGGATCCTGTTCTTCTGAGCCAATGTATATACACATATACTGGGGTTGTTAGTCTACATTAACTCATAAAACAAGATAGGAGGATTTTACCTATATTTCTGAAAAAACTGAGGATATTGGTGTAAATCAGGAACTGTTTTTGTGAATTTGTAAGCAGTGTTTAAAAAAGAATTCAGTTCAAGTTTTAAAAAAAAATGAAAAGTGCAATCTATGGTGGTCATAATATCAAAAAGATTTTAATGTGTTGTGTGTATTTTCAATTGTTTTATGAATATTAAATTGTACTCTTGTTAGAGTACAATACAAAAGTTGTTCAGGTCAAAACTGGCAGGTCATTTGTCTTGTGACTCTCCCGATGCGATGCCGCCCTTGTTGGTGAGCCATAGCGTCTATATTAAAAGCTAATGTCACATTAAACAGAGTGTGAATAGCTATTTTGTCTATAGGGATACTTGTAATGGGCATTTCACGTTTTACTGTTACCATTGTTGTTTAATGTAGGAAAAGCTTGTGGAAATTAACTAGTTCTAACATTTTGATATCTTGTATCAATTCGAAATTTCCTGCAACATAATGTAATTCAGTTTTCGAATGCTAAAATATTACTGTTGTAAGACATTTCAGTGAACATATTATTTCAGTATTTGAGTAGAAAATCTAACATGATGGGCTGTCATTAACATAGTGCAGCCAACAATAATCATAAACAGTGTTTATAAGCTGCTATGTTAGCTATAGCAGCTATCTGCAGCTGTAAACTACAGACATAGCTTAAGAAAGCCCACTTCTCCGCAAACTTGTGACTGGAATGCAATAGCTCACTAATAACTGAGCCACACAAATGAAAAAAAAAGTCTGTGTCCCTCATTTGCTCTGTTGCAAATATTAGCATGGTATTATATAAAATAAATTCTGAAATTGCATTTTCTAGATTATTTCTGGTGGAACATTCAGGATCTGTAGTTGCTGCCAAATGGAAGTTCATCACATATTAGTGATATCCAGCGAGTCATCGTGGCTCCAAAACACCAGAACCCTCAATCCCAAAGGTAGAAACCAATGCTGAGAAACAACAATCCATAGAAGAGCATCTCACGTCCCAATAAATATGTATGTCCTCATTGTGCAGCCTATGATTCAGTTCTGCTATCTTGGTTTGCAGTTCTTCATCTTTGACTGCAGATTGATTCCTATAGGTCCATTTCAAGTGCTTTATCACCATGAAGCATCCTCTGGCTTCAACTTTGTGTCGAATCTGGTCCCAGGTAACAAAGTTATACAATTAGGGTTCTTTTGGTTAAAGTTGCCTTACACTCCTTTTCTTGTTATGGCTGCACTCAGTTTTCAAAGCAACACCTTCCAGCTTCTTTGTGACTAGCCTGCTGTATCTCTCCCAGATTACACTAAGTTTCTGTGTTCCATCCCATTTTTGAGGCAAAGCTGGAGTAGGCAAAGGGTCATTTTTCTGTAAGAAAGCAACAATACGTCAGATATTACTACATAGCACATGTTCAAACAGCTTATAGTTTTATACTAAGATAATGAAAAATTAATAATATGAGAAAATGAATGCATTTCATTATATCAGTATTAATTCTCTACTTGTTATGTGTTTTTCTTTGTAGCTGTAAAGGAGAGTTAAGCTTAAGTTTCTTGATGCATTTTTTTTTGATGCAACAAAAAATGCATGAAGATGTCACTTCTAGTGATGTAGAGGTTTGAAAAAACAATAAACAATCAATTATAAACATATATCAGCGGACTCACAATTTTAGAATCAAGTTTCTATTCCTTTGCCAGCAGCACCTATTCAAATACAGCTAACAATAGTACAGCTAATGCTATGTTTTTCAAAGCAATGCTAGAATATTTTGTCTCCGTTAAACACTCCATTTGTATCCTCAAATCTGGTAACATAATGTTGGCCGTTATAAAGCAGCCATAAATCTAGACCTAGTACGCATCACAGTGCCAGGACCAAGATGAAAACATAGAAGTTCAAAGCATCTAAAAACAACAGAAAATCAGGTTTTCCTTGCTGTTGTCGAGGCAAAGAATAGTCCAAAGAAGAAGCCTAAATGATGAATCACCAGCAAAGAAGATGTTTTAAAACATATCATTATCCACTTGTGGTCTTTGGATCAGTTTATGAATTCTTTACCAATGATACAGTGGCAGGAAAGGTTGGGCAATAATTGTTCTGTCAAGGGATCCTGAAACAATAATTACACAGGTACATTAAATTCAGCTTTAGATCTTGCTCTGCTGTTTACAAACACAGTACTTTCATTTCAGAGTTATGCTTCATTGTAATCAATATTACTCATGATTTTCTTTAGACTTTTAAAAAAGTTTTTTTTTTTTTTACTATTAAAAGCTACATAGATTTGTATTTTCAATGATTTGGTCTTTTTGGAGATTGCGAAGGACTAGAACGGAGTCTTGCACAAATATTCATATCCTTTGAACCTTTTTACATTTTGTCACATTATAGACTTCAATCTATGTTGTTGATATTTTATACGAAAGATCAACACAAAGTGGTGCATTTCTGTCAAAGGGAAAGAAAATTGTTTTTTATTATTCTTTTTGATTATTTCAAATAAATATAAATCTGCTTTTCTATTTTGTGCGGGTTAATACAAATTCACATCTGTACTTTTAAGGTTATTATTTTAAAAAAGCCACAACCCCTAGTAGAATAACTAATAAAAAAAAGCATAATTCCTTTCCAACAATGTCACAATTTTTTCATATAAAATCCTTATGAATTTCTTAGAAGTTAGTGGGTTAGTGGTTGTGACATGGCAAAATGTGAGAAAAATTCAAGGTATGTCCATACATTGCTGAAATCTTTCACAAATATATATGTTTATAGAATAGCAAGATGTTTTGAGTTATACCTGTGGGTGATGTTTGAGAATCATGACATAATGCTTAATACTGTAATTAAAGCTCTTCAGAAAATCCTCACACTCCGCACTGGTTTGATTACTAAGATGTTTGACAGTTTCTTGGAATGCCTGGAAGTCCTGCAGCACTTCAGACAGTGTTTCCTGTAACTAGACAAACAAATGTACATACAACTGTCACAATGCTGCAACAAAATCAATAATTTACAAAGTTTTCAGGTTTTGTTTCACACGTTCTTTTTCAGAACTGTCTAGTGTGTACGCTGTGACTCCCCCAATGACATCTGGACATAGACACCAATGCTGTTCACTGTATAAATTAGCAGGCCAGCACACATGTGCTAGCTAGCATTGAAAGACCCAACAAATCTTCAAATGGGAGAAAATTTTAACTTTTTCCTCAATAAATAATGGACCAATTCTAATATAAGCTAAAAGAACAAGAGCAAATTCTGATCTGCTTCATGGCTACACAGTTGAAATGCTGTTTACTTGTAGCCTGATACCACAAAGTCAAAATCGGGAAGCAATAATCATAACTGATTACAACTTCTGATTTAACACCTACGTTGGCAGCCTCCTCCACACTTTTGTCTGCCAGTTTATGTTCTGCCTCAGTTGTTCATGCTACGCTTGGTTTGTTTCTTAAGAACCTAATTTATGACTCATTTGAACTTGAATTCAGCTTAACACCATGAATGATTGAATTTTTTTTCTTCCTTGTTTTGTTGATATTTTATATTAGAATTTTGTTTCTGCAAATTATAAGATGCAAAATGGCAGCTGATAAAATATAAAGGAAATAGAGAAGGCATAACATCATGGCAACCATCCTGGTAGTTTCCAGGAGACTTCTGAAAGAGTGACATAATAACTTCCAACAAAACGGGATTTATGTGAGCAGGGTTGTTTATTCAGCACATGGTGTGTAGAAATTCCCAAGGAAGTATTATGTGTAAAACTAACATCCAAATGGAAGGAAGGCCTCAAGATAGTCCAGCAAAACATTGTCCAAAGCTTCACACCACCTCTACAGTTTTCCCTTTTTCTGATTCTGCACCCAGCGAAGTGGCACACATGCACCCAGTCATCCATGTGATGTTCGATCATAGATCTAACATCAAATCATACTACATCATCAGATCATACTACATCATCAGATCATACTACATCATTCATTCGTTTTTGATCCAGTTCAGATCCTTGCATGCTCATGTTGTTAGCAGTCGAGAGGTGACTGCATCAGTACCCTGAAATTACTATCTGATCCCATCCACAATAACCTGCAATACATTGAGCATTCTGAAGCCTTTCTGTCAGAACCAGCATGAATCTTTCCAGAAATTTCATGAAAACTAAGCCAGCTAATTTTTAGATCAAACCACACATCAGTCTTTGCTCAGTGAACCTTACCCATCAACGATCTTGTCTTTGGTTCAAAGTCATTCCTTCCTTGAGCTAATTTGGATAGAATCTGACCTCTGCAGATTAGAATCCACTCACACAAATTGTAGTTTCAGAGATGCTCTGAAACTACAATCTGTGTCTCAGATTGACTCTGAGTCTTTTAGCCATAACCGTAAGTTTTCTGTCAAATTCATTTAAACCCATTTGCCAATTTTGTCTGCTTCCATTACATCAGCTCAATGTCTGATATATTCCATACCTACTAATAAGTGGCTCATGATGTTATGCCTGATGAGTGCACATTATTGATTAATTGGTATTGCTTGTAGCTTAAGCAAAAATGTTTTTCAACATACTTGGTACTTTTGGGGTCATTAACCAATGTTCTAAATGGCAGCATTTGTCTATAATTCCATAATAACTTTGTTTTAGTCATGTCATTTCATTTTTGTGATTTCAAAGAACAGTGGGAAAAAAACAAATGAACAGTTATGTTGTACCCTCTGCACAACTAAAAATATTTAACTTTTAGAGAAAAGTTATATATAAATAACTTAATATGAATAAAAATATAATGCAGTTTGCAAATGAATATTTTATATACTGGAAGATTCCATGTATTTTGTATTTTTGGCTCTTATGGTGGCGTCACTATCCCAAAGCCTGAGAAATGTCTGTATAACCCTTTTACAAAACACAAAATCTGCAGGTTGCCAAATACATTTTGACTGCAGTGCAGTTATGTCATTTCCTCCCCCACACTTGTTATGAACATTTTTTTCTTGTGGAAGCTGGTTACAACTGTGTTTTTGGTGCTTTTGCAGCAGTGTTACGTGTTGCTCTGTCTTTGTTTTCTACAAATATCTTCTTGAATTTCTGGGCCAGACAGTCATGAGCGAGAACCCAGCTCTTGCCAACCCGGAAGAGCAGTGAATTTTGGCAACATAACAAGGGAAGCCAAAGACAAATTCTCTGGAAAAACCTCTGAGTGTTTTTTTTTTATTATTGTTATTTTTACTCAAAACATAACATGCTACCACTTTTTGCAGAGATATGAAATGTCTTGAGGTCAATCTCATCTAGGTTAAAGTTTTGATGTCGTAGAAATTTCTTTGACAAATTGTTAATTGTTCCTTAGAAAGAAAGCTGATCTGCCATTCAAAATACTGGTAGTTGATTTTTAAAAAAATATTATTTAAAGCCTGGATCCAGCTGTTATAACTTTATCAGGTTGCATGGAGGAATTTGAGAAAACAGAAACCGTCTTTCAACGTTTACGATTGAACGAAAGATCTGTGATTGACGCAGGTTTAGGGTTTGAGAATGCTGTGCATTACTTACTGTGTAATTTTCATATTCTGGCGAATTCACCCCCACTCTTGGCACATCGACAGTAGAGAACAGGGTGTCAGAGCAGTTACCCTGAAAACATGAATATTGAAGTTTTGTCAGATGCACTGACACAATGAAGCAGATTACTTGAAATGTACAACGGAAAAGATTAATTTCCATTCACTTTAACACATAAACTTGGTTTGCTAATACAATGACAGAAAGCTCTCCATGTTGCCTTCATGTCAGAGGTTCTAAATTCTAATTATGCAAGAAAAACGAAGGTAATTCCTCACCTCAACTTTGAAATTCATCATCAGGTGCTGTCTAGCGCCAATGTTACACCAAAAGGCGATCGGTCTTGCGCTTACTTGAGGCAGGTGGGTGACAGTCGCTCCTATCAGCAGCAGCAGCAGTCCTGGAGCAGCACATGGTGGATGTAATTGAGGAGCTGCCATCCAGCTCATTTATGCTGCACAACAGTATAACCTGTCTGCATTTTTTATTATATATACTGCCTCCCCCCTTTATTGTTAATGGTCTGCCTTGAAGTCAATAGCATGAACAGTATCACTCGTGCTGATACTGTCGTTATTGCTTCCTGCCAGAGTTCCACCCACAGATCTTGCCTCAACAAGTTGCTTTGTCAAATTCACTTTCATAGGTGTCTCTGCTCACGTATTTCCTGCTAAATTAGGCAGCTGGATTTAAATGAATGTGCTTAAAATTGAATGGGTTTAGGAACTCATACTAGCAATTCCCATTAGTGGGCATGGGGATTTTAACAATACCAGTAATGTGTCAGGAAACCCTACGATATGTAGGGAATCCCCTTTAAAAGTAACACATAAAAAGCTTTCGTCTGTGTTAATTATAATACTTAGTTTACATATAAACTAACCCTTGTCATAAAAAAAGAAGACAACTTACTGCTATAAGCCATAACCTGTCCTTGAAGGCATGGCGTCTCTCAATTGTGGTCGTTTGGCCCCCATCGCTCTTCCATGAACTTTCAGAAGAATCACCTCAGGTCACAGTGAGGCGAAAGTCATTCTATTACGTTCAGGAAGTTTTTATGCCCTTAAATCTCAATTAGATCGACACCTAAAACACCAGGTGGATATGGTGCTGAACAGCTTTCACCTCCACAAAGATTGGAGAAAATGCTATGTCGTTAGTGACATGTGTTACTGCATGACGTCTCAGAGTGTGTAGACTGTTTGTCTAAGCCTAAAGTTAATGTTTCACCCTGTGTCACCAAAACAAATAAAACTGAAATCGTACTAACCTGGCTATGTTGATGCTGATCTGCTGTGTCATGTTTGAGACAACGTTTGACCATATTTGTCTGTCTGTCGGTTTAGTTTAATTAGCATAGACGGTGCCCACAGTTCCAGCACTGTCTATGCTACTTTCATAATGACTAGTACGGCTTGCACAGAGCTTTGGCCATGTTTACAAAAGAATGTGACATTATGAAAATAGTAATGGAAATCTTCCTTTAGGACAAATGCAAACAAGTGTGTAACAGACAAGGCAGCAACAACAATGTTTAGATAGTGAACAGATGCTTTGTTCATGTAATATAAGCCCATATTATCCACTCATGGATAATAACTTGGCAGGGCTCCAAAAAGAGTCATCTATTGCTGAAGGAGTTACATCAATCCATTTTTTAATCCTCTTTTAGGCTTTTCGGGAACTTACAGGGACTAGGGGAACTCTAAAACACACAGGATAGCCCATAATTGAAATGTCTTTTTTCTAGCCAGGTAGGTTTAACCTTATAGGTAGTCATCCTTACATCAGAACAACAAAGAAACATAAAAATGAAGTTTATTCAGACATTTTGCAGATCCATCATTTTTTTTAAGCCTGATCCACACATAATGCTGCCCTTTTAAGATAAATTTTACTTTATGCAATATGAAGTCTTGAAATTGGCCTCTGTCTCCTTAAGAAGCTCCTACTCCTTCCTATACTCCACTTTCAGCGTATCATCACAACAGTATCTCTCAGTTATATCGTTTTCAGATGTTTTTAAGAGTGTTGGACTGAGAAGTAGTTCACATGACAAGCACACCAGAATTTGCAGTTCCACCAGGTGTTTGCTAATTGGTGCTACCGCTAGTTTGGAGGAGCAGAGTGGGGGAGTCGCGGGGGAGCCTTGAAGCAGAAACTCAGTTAGAGACTGCGGCTGTAAGAAGAGCTTTGTGAGAGCAAGCATTTAGACACCCCCGAATTATTGCCATGGGAGATTAAAGCACTTTTCAAACATGTATGAAAGACTCAAGGCAACAATTCAGGTCTGCTTTTGATGAGGGGATGAATAATATTATAACAAGATCAAAAAAGTCAATTTTACATAATAGTCCCCCTTTAAAAACTGAACTGTGAGACCATTGCATCATTTCATTGGTTATGTTATTAGTTCATATATTTTTACTGTTTACTTTTAAAAGTTTATTAGTTTTGTCATTTATTGTTTTCTTAGTAGTTTAATTTGCACACTGATAGCTTAGTGAGTTTGTTTAAATATTTAACTGTAGAGTTGAATTGTTTTTGTTAAGAAAATCTTGTATATTTGAGAGAAATGTCTGTGTTTCTGTTGCATCTGGTTGTTCAAGGACCATCCAGTACTGGACTTATACCTCTTGATATTTTCTTGTGTCTTGAATTTGTAATTTTGATCTAAGTGTCTTGTTTTATTAATAACAATTATTCTTTTAGTTTCTCATGACCAAAACAAGTCTTTTATTGTGGCACAACTTATAAGAATAAACTACTAAACATAAAGAAATGAACTAACATGACAACACATACAAAAACCAAGAAGCAAGCACCAAAGGAATGTGGCAGTTTCACTTAAAAGCCTGTAAGCCATGATCAGTGAAATCCAATACTGTCTTCTACAGGGTTTTCTTGACAGACACATCTGTCTCTGAAACATATAGCACAATGTAGAGAAAGCTGTTTCACTTAATAATCTCCAGCAGTACATGGAGTCTCTTTTTCATTGTAAATGTCATTGAAAGGGAATAAAAAAATGTTGGACTCTTTGTGAGCATAAACATTTGTTTAAAAAACTCATTAAACATGTCTGGATCTGCAAATCAAGATCAGATTCTCTTTTTTTGATAGTTTTTAGGCATACTAAATATTTCCACTTTTTCATGCCACAATCTGTTGTAATTTTACAAGTGTATTTCAGGACAAAGTACTTATGAACACAAAAGGTGAGAAAGGTGTGAAAGTGTAACCAAAGATTTCCTCTCTTCCTACTGTTATCTTTTGCATCAATGTTTGTTGTGAAACTTTTACTTGTAGGATATTGCACAATGTCTTGGAATCCTTAACAAAGTTCACAAGCATATTGTGTCGGGAAATAGTCACTTACTCCAACAAAAACAAGAAAACTATAAGCTGTTTGTGTCATGTTACACACATAAGTTTTATCTGATTTTGGAACAGCAAAATTAAGCTTGAATTGCGAGCAGCTATCAATGGGTTTCAAAGCCAACCCAGCAAATCCACCTCTCACCCCTCACCCCGCCTCCCAGCACACTCTCATCTCTGCATCTGCTCAGCAATGACTCTTTGCACTTCAGCCAATTTGGGAAACTGCAGGAGAGTGCTACATTTCGGAATATGTTATGGTTTAGAATTATGGGCAATTGAAAACATTTTTTCTTTTTTTTTTTTTCATTCTTCCTTCAATGATGTACAGATTTCCAGGCTGATTAGAGTTGAACATGAGAGAGTAACACTTCTGGAAAATGACGTAGGAAAGCTTATCTGTTCCAGAATCTTTCAAAGATTTTTTTTGCCTATATTGTTTTGTCACTGTGTCTTGAAAATATTATGTTACCTTAGATGGCATCAGATAAGTGTCCTAACCTGACGTTATGTAAGACCGGAAAGACAAAAGGGAAGGTACGTTCAAATAAATCAGTTGACATGAAAGCCAGCAATCAGTGAGTGTAAGAGATGTGGTTAAATACTGGGAGTTTGAATGCTGGGGGAGGAAAAAGAAATTAAGTACTGCACAGAGAAAAGAGAAGGACTAAACATACACAGGAAACTGAGAAATCAAATCTAAGAAAGACAGAAACGAACTAAGCATAATAAATAATAAACATGATATTACTTAAATAACTAAGAGTGGACTGAACTAAAGTAAAACAGAAACAAGGCTAATCTTGCAAAAATAAGAGGAGATAACAAATGAATCAATTTACAAGTCCAGAAAAACTCAAAGCAACCCAAGATCAGTAACATTGTTCACTGATGACAGTAGTTGAATTTAATGACACGTTAGGTTTTACAGAACACACACAAATGATAGTCTGTCGTGATACAACCGCTAACTTCAGTGATTTACATCTATTGGTAATTTTCCCCATTTTTTTGCAGTCTTTTGCTGCTTCTAACTGGTTTTCTTCCAAGATTGCCCTTTAGTTAGCTCTATATATCCTCACAGCATGATGCTGCCACCACTCTGTTTCTCTATGGATTTGACATAGAAAATCCGTACCAAGTCTTTGATTTTTGGAGGCAATTGTTCTACTGGAGTTTATTAACAAATGAACTGAACACAAATGCATTGCAAATATTTGGAAATTCATTCAGTATAAAACAAATTTCACTTCCACTTCATATTTAAGCGTCTTTCCACATGTGAATTGTGCAGTAGTCTCACACAAAAAAACTAATCCAATTGAATAAGTGGAATACTGTGGTTTAAACATGACAAAATGTGAAAATATCTGCAAGGTTTTGTGGATATACATGTGTGCACTTAGGTTCTATGCAACACACTTACTTGTATATGTGTGTCTCTTCAGAATGAGCCGTGACCATGGCAACACCAAGCCATGAGTACCTTTTCAAAAGCCTTGCCTCTCCTTCTCTCTCTTTTATCTTTCAGCCCATCCTGCTCATTTCACTCCATACCAGACAGCTGGGAGACTGGCAACAAAGCAAAACAGGAAGACTTCAGTTCCAGGACATTAGCCTTATAGATTATTTCTTTTTTGATGTGCCGCAGTAACACGTCTTTTGCCATTCTTTGGGGTTTTCCAGGAAGAGGAAATTATCAAACAAAGAAACTGAGACCTCTTGCTCCAAGATATAGCTGGTATTAAGGATTCATCAGGTTTTATTTTCCAAATACTTGAAAAACTTGAGAATCTGCCACATTTTTTAGTTTTTAATCTCTTGAAGTGCATCAGAAGTATCAAAAAAATTATGAAGAAAATGAAAAGAAAGGAAAGAACTTGAAGGAAACCTACAGGGATGCTGGGACAGGAAGTAAACATGCCATGGATTGCTTGGAGGATTTCTCACAGTGTCCAGCTTGTAACAAAGAATATGATGCTGCTTTGATCTTACCTTGTTCTCATACGATCTGTGGTCGCTGCGTGGCAGCTGAAGAAGAAACCAGGTGGCATCCTTTGTGTCGCCGTGACCCACGACGGTCAGTCTGCTCGGTGACGTGCCCATGCTGCAGACAACCCGTAGAGCTGCCATGTTGGACCTGGTCATCTGCCGCTTCCTGTCTCCCTCAGCATCCCACTTTGAGGTCTGAATATGCAAACTGGGATACAGGCTTCAAAGACAGATCAGCAAGGTCTCGCCAGGAACAGGTAAACCATGTGATCCGATCAAGATACTTGCCACAATTAAAGAGATATTGGATGTACAGTAACCATGAGGTACTGAAAAAAACTAGTTTACATACAATTTTGTCTGAAATTACTGCAACCCCGGGTAGATTTTGACTTGAAATTGTTTTCATTTAATACAAAATTTTATTTCTGATTAAAAATGTGTTCCCTTTCTAAAAAGAATCAATGGAAAAATATCTATTAGCATTACAGCATCCAAAACCTTCATATAATCACTAATCAGGATTTTGCATGTTTTCATGGCTATTTAAATTATTTCTCTTCAGTGACGAGAACACAGTCTGTGAGGCTGGAAGTCCAACTTGTTAAATTTTATAATAATAATAAAAAATTTTGATTACTCTCCTACTGAATAATGTGCAATCAATTTGCATTACTTAACTAAAAATGACAATAATGTTAGAAAACAGATTGTAGCTAAGTAATTATGCAGATTGAAACATGAATAGGCAGCTTTATGAGCTGATAATATGGTTTTATTTAAAATTAGACAGCGTAGGACTATATTCACAAAGCAGTTATGATAAAAAAAAGAGTCCAATTTAAAAAAAAAAAAAAAAAGTGCTAGAATTCTTTGGTACCAGATTTGCTTCTTTGGAAGTTAAAACTAATCCACAGTAACCAAAACACAAGACAGAATTTACTTTGCCACTGTGAAATCTAAAAAAACAAAAAAACAAACAAGCTGTCATGTAGTGCTGAGCAGAAAACGATCATCCAGCAAACTTCCCTGAGGCGATCTTGGAAAGAGCAGTGTGGGAAAAATTCCTCCAGAGTGACGGCAAAGACTCAGTGAGTCAGACAGAAGATCATTTCCAAGACTTAATGCCATTAATGGTGCTTCTTTTAAACGTCATCTTTCTTTGTGCCGGTAAATCTCATTGAGATACCGGCTAACTTATTTTCAAGAATAAACAGTTCTATATTCTGTTAGACGATGGGTGTTCAAGAATATTTAACTTCAACTGAAGCTTTTCAATATTGGATTCATGTATGGGTAATAAATGATGACAGTGAGGATTCTGCTGAGGTTGATCTACATCTTATTAACTGCATAAACTGGAGAGTTTTAATATCATATCCTGACATGTACAACAACTCAAAAAGAATTTTCCTCATCATCAATAAGCGGAGTGCACCTTGTACCGGCTGTCAGTCTATCATAGGACAACACACACACACACACACAATCACAAACACTCACACATACTTACATGTAAGTTCAATTTAGAGAGACCAATTAAAGATGTAGAATGTAACTTTTATTTATTATCTTTTTAAATTAAAATATTCTTTATTACAAATTTGGTGACAACTGTCACCATTAATGCTAAGTGTAGTGATTATTCAGAAAATATCACTTCATGTGTGGTGACATGGCATTCTGAAGACATTGTCAATCTTTTTGACACTCATGTGAGGTTTAAATATCATATTAGGCTCTTCTTGACATCAGTTCTTTTTTTTTCACCTTGGTCTTTCATCAAGTAGCATTTTGATTTTACCACCATTTTTATCTGTGTAAAGCCTTCGCATAGATGAAATGTGCTACTCAAATAAATTTGACTTGACTTGATTTTTATTCTCTCATCTCTCATGCCGCTTCCTGTCTCCCTCAGCATCCCACTCTGAGGTCTGACATGGGAAGGGAAAAAGATCTTTGCATCAAACTTTGCTTTTCTGCATCAATATTTACAATACAAGGGTTTTATTTGATTCCGTTGATACAATTAATTTATCTGATGTCAGTCTTGTGCCAGCAATGAATTTATTTTCATGCTCTGTGTCTTTAAAATGAATTGTCATTGTTTTCCATAGGAGGACAGTGATTGCAAAGCGACACTAAGCAGTAGAAGGTGTAAGTATAGTATGCTTCTTTTGAGGAATAGTTTATAGTTTTGTGAAGAAGTAAAGCACTTTTGAGTTTCTACTTAAGGCTGTCTTCTTTAGTTTCAACAGAACAAAAAGACAAAAAAGACAGAATGCAAACATTTTTTGTCTCATAACCTGTAACCACTAAAAAGAAAGCAAATGCTCAGTTGTTGTTTGGGAAATTTTTCTGCATTGTTCCCAGAAATACGTCTACATCTGTGATATGACGGTACTCTCAGCTCTTCTAAGATTTTTATACAAAGTTTTGCTATTGTTTATGTGGAGGGATGCTCAGATAAACTTGCAACAATTATTTTAGTCATTGTGGCCATAGTGGCTAGATGTTTCCAAGCAAACTACACAATTGACCAGAACCACTGTAGAGGCTGACCAGTCCTTCTTCAGCTGAAAGGATTTAACTGTCTGAGTGCGACATCTACTAGGTGTTCTAACAAAAAGTTATGATTTCAGCTGTCTTTTGACCTGCTGTCTTTTATGATCAGCTAACCTGCTCACCAAATATTTTCTGTTTGACTCAGGTTCCAGTGCACGCAGCTCCTTTGTATTGCCAGTGGATGGTGCTGTAGACCTGCAAGAAGAGGAGATGGAGCGGAGTGTCTATGGTCAGAAATTAAGCTAGATTTTCCTGCCTACAATAGAGTGACGACAGATGATATGTGCATAAGTATTTAAGCTCTGTTCTTGATGTGAATCATTTTAGGGCTGCGCTTCTGCCTGGACCCTTCATCTGTCTCACCACCCCTCCGTCTGTCCAACACCCTCCTCACAGTGACCATCAGTGACAGTGGTTCTTCAGACCCACATCCTTGGATCAGAAAACCTGCGTTGACCCCTGACTCCACGGTGCTTCTTCCTCATGTTAGCGCTGATGTCATCATTGCTCGGGGGCAGTACTACTGGGAGGTGGATGTCTGTAACAGCTCCGTCTACAGGGTTGGTAAGGACTCTGTTGGTTGTGGTTGAACTGGGTTGATACCAGTTGATTCATTCCTTCCAGAAGCCCTCACCCTTACTCAGCAAGACTGCGCTTGTTTATGCCTACACCCACAATAAACTGCACAAAGACAGTGAACACACACATGGGCTCGTTCTGATTCACCTTCGTTGGTCGTGGGAATAAAGGTGTTGGAAGCATTGACCAATTATTGATCATTATTTAAGCATTGATAGCAATACTCACTGCAGTAATCCAGGAAAACTCCCAGCATCCTCAGTTTCTTCATGTAACCCCAGACTGACTCAAGGATGTTGACATCAGGGCTCTGTACCATCTGTTGCACGACTCTTTGTTTTTCTTTTTCCGTGCATGTTTGGGTTTATTGTCATGCAACAGAGGGAATTTTGGACAAATCAGATACCGCCCCGTTGGTATTACGCAACAAACACAAATCTAAACACAGAATGTGGACAAAAATGTTGATAACCTAAGAGGCTTTCTTCTGTGAACGATTCACTGAAGTACAAATGCTGCACTTCAGATAGTCTCTAGGATTCAAAGTGTTATATCTTACAGTGCATATTCCTAACCTGAGTAACTGCAGTGCACCATCTCTAAGTTCGTAAGAGCATGGAGTTCGATTGGTAGGATGAAATTCTAAAACGAGGATACAGAAAAAACATCCTAATTATTTTCCTCATCCTTTCAGTGTTGTCTATGCTCCTGCAATGACTGGAAAAGTCACAAAGACGATCAACATTGGTTTGTAAAGATTTCTACTCTGCTACAAGATGATTATAGTGAAATGGTCAGAAATAAAGAAGAGATACAGAAGAGAAAAACAGTGGTCAACTTTCTGATGGAGATGTAGTTTGTGAAACACCGGTGATGTGAATTTTATTTTTTATTTGGATTAAAAATAATAATAAAGTTTATGCATGGCTATTGGTTTACATCTTTTGACTGCATTACCTAAATCTGAAACGTTGCACATTTAAAATTATAATTTGTAATGTGTATATATTTATTTGTATAGCAGAATAATCAGCAGATCTGAAACTTTGTCATTATGTTTGGACCAGCAATGAATTTCAACATGACAACATGAAATATCTGGGTTTATTTGAGTCCCTCTGAACCAGAACCTCAAGGTTCTCCAATGCTGAGTGTTGGTACAAACATCAGCGGAGAGTTGACTACATCTGCTGCGTGCTCACCTCCCGCCCACAATACTGAGGAACAGATCATATAATGGAAAAGCCCACTACCTGGGGTAAAACCGAACTGCACATTAACCGGTTGGTGCGCGACATGACAGTGGAAAAGCACCTCAAATTACACTTATTACTGATCATTAGTAAATGGGTTGGCCTTCTTAAAAGCAGGTGCTCTGGAGCATAAAGATGTGTTAACAAAGCTATGTTTAAAGACGTCAGCGATGAACTTAGCGAAGCAAACCCATTAAACTTTGATGGGTTCTGAGGTCATTTTTAAGCTATTCGAAGCCCATCACCCGATGTGGAGAAAGTTATCATGAGTCAGAAGGTGTATTGTCTGTCCAACATCTGAAGCTTTGCTTATCCTGGGTCATAAAACGTGACCTTAATCTCAAAAGCAGCAATTGAGAAAACAAGACCACAAAATGTCAATCTAAAGTTCATCGAGTGATTTCTAATTAGGTCGCTTCTTCAATTTATTGGAAAATTCCTCAGATCTAAATGAACACCAGGGTTAATTAGGCTGACTATGACATACACAATAACTGTATAAATAAAATAAAAATAAAATCCTTTTAACAAAATGTACTTTATTCAGGTCTTCTTATTCATCTGATTGTATTAACACTGCATTGGCTGCAAGAACACCTCTTTAACTTCACTCGGTAATCTTTGCATGTTTGTCTTCCTAGGTGTAATCTCATCAGATGGATCTAGCGGCTGGTGGCTGGAGAGAAATGTCTCGGCTTTTCATGCAGTGTACGATGGAAGCTGTGAGCCTATCGTTACTGTCCCACCCAGGATCAAAACCCTCGGGATATTCCTCAGTTTTGAAGGCGGGATTCTGAGTTTCCACAACCCGCTGACCCAGGAGCATCTTGTCACACTGCCGACCCGCTTCAGCCCTTCCGGGGTACTCCCGGCTCTGGGTCTAGGACAGGGCAAGCTGAGGCTACACTGCGGCCTTCCAACACCCCCTTATGTATTTCTGGGTAAGGACTCGACTTTTAGGGGTCCTTGTTGTCCAAATAGTGTTTGGTGGCACAGAGAGCTTCCTTTGCAGTCAGTGAAAACAGTGATCCAGAAGTTTGAGAAGCTGGCATCATCCAACTAAAAGTTTCTTTATTTTTGGATCATCCTGTGGAGTCTGTTGAAGGAAATTCATCTAGAATAAGAAGAGCTTCTAAAAGCTTCTGTTCACCAGGAACACCCACAGATTCTCTGGCTGGTTTGATGTTTAACTGCCATTTGAAAGGCTAATTTTCCATCTTGGTGTAGCATGGCTACCCTTTTTCATTCTCTACTTGAACCAGGACCTGCAATTGACTCTCTCCCTGGGATCCAGCCCTTTCTCTCAGCTGAACCACCCCCACTGATTTGGACTTGGGCCAGAAAGAGTCCTGGGTTATATGAAGTGTGAGGAAAGGGTGGGATTTTAGCAGCAGGACTCCTTGATTTGTCTCTGTGTGCCGGCTGTTGGACAGTAGGTGTCCCACACTATGGAAACATACGTTGTGTATAGCGCCGCTTTAAAGGTTTGCCCAGCCACTCGTGCATTTTGGTGTGTGTTTGCGCAGGAGGAAACAATGCATGGGTGGCAGGGGGTGAGGTGATGAGGCGTGAGTACAGTGACACCAGTGGTGTTGACATGGAGCAGCATTGACAGGTGGTAACATACATTTATCCCAACGCCTGTCTTCGAGGGAACAGTAGGGCTGTCCTTTCTGACCTTTTTGAAAACCACAGGACTCCCAACGACTTCAAAAGAGCCAAAAGAAAGCCAGAGAACAGAGAGGGAGAAAGAGTAACAGCATGCATGTCAGCAGGTGATGAATTGATATAAAAGAATAAGGCGAGAGAGGCATTCCAAACGGCCTCCATGTCAAATACGTAGAAAAGATGTAGCAGCAGAAACTTTGCTTCAAGGATGCAATGTTTAGGATGCAGCAAAGCTAATTATGACATGCTTACTTTTTTTTTTAACAATTTCTGAATGGTTATGTGTGCTCATTTTATCAGAAAGTAGATTGAACACAAAAGGTCGCAGTAGAAAAGCTGTGTAACTGTGTTCAGTTTCTTAGCATGTTAAGTTTGTATAAAAGATTAGTGGAAACTGGGGCAATAAAACAGTTTTTTTGTCTGTATTCAGTGGTAAAAGCTTCTGGCTCAAAATTGTGAATGTTTGGGGGGGTGGGGGGGTGTAATGCAGGACTGTGGTAAAGTCATGAGAAAAATGTTGTTATAGATGTCGTAAGGATCAGTATCTGGAGCTAAACAGAGCATGTGATTTAGATGTCAAACAAAGAAAATATAAAGAAAGAATCCTGAAGGATTTCCTCCTGTGATGTGATGTATGTGAGTGTGTTTTTTTCATTTGTTTGTGCCAAACTCTATAAAACCGTTTTCTAAAAGGCATAGTAATAAATAAAAGGATTTAACATAAAAAAAATAAGTGTTTGCAAAGATATTCACCCCCTTTAAAGTGACAGATGGAACTCAACAGAGGCTCACCTAAGTAGTGCTTGTTGTCTCTCTTTGAGCAGAATGGAGATCATTCTCCTCCATGGACCTTCCAGACACAAGAGTCTGAAGGTCCATGGTTAGTCAGAATTTATGTTTCTCAAAATGGACTTGGAGTTTTTCTTTTCACTGTCTGCATTCTGTTCCTCTGCAGTTGTTTTATATTTTATTTTCTGGTGTTAAATTGTAGCTTTCTTGCATAGTGCTTTCATTTTTCCAAAGAAAACATTCTGTTAATAGCATCTGTGATTGTCTCAGTGTTAATCCTTCTGGCACCAGAGACTACAAATTAGAAAGAACACAGCACCACTTGTTAGCATTACAACAGTCATTTGTCTGCACAATAAGACCAAAACCAATCAGTTCAACATTATGAGGTTTGGTGGAGGATCAGAGTGTGGCCAAAAGAACAGAATGAACTTTACAATTGAATGGGATCTCTTTTTTTAAATAGTGAAACAAGGCATTGCCCATCGAAAATAAAACTAAATAAATGTTTTTTTCCAGAAATCACTTCCAGACCCCAGAAAAATGTGATATTTCTAATCCAGGAGAAAAAAGCAGATTGAGTTGAAAATATCATGTTTTACTGGATGACAGCCTTTCTTTTAGAGATTAGGAAAGCATTTAATGAAAAGCTGAAAGGTCAAATTAGGCTTTTTCTTTTGGCTTATGATCCTTTTTTAAAATATTTTTCAAACATTCAGCTTATATTGTTCTTGAATATGTTATTAGTTTGCATGTCTTACAAGCTGCCACCTCAGTTCTTTGCTTTTTATGTTATGTGTACAATCATTGTTCATGTTATGGCAAATTTATTATACAGAACTTAACCACTGCATCCTTTATGACCTAATTTCTTGGCCTTTGTTACTCATAAGGAAACAACAGAACTGGTAGGCTTCTAGGAGGTTTCATAAAGACTCCTTTAGTTTGTGCAAGCCTATTAACTTCAAACTCTAGAGATAATTTGTGATCCGTGAGTTGGTTTCTAGTCACAGTAACCAGATTTTTTTTCTTAACTTTGTAGAAGTGCATTCTCTCATTTTGCACCTTGATCATGGACTGAATAAAAAAGGCTGAGACGATGAAATCCACTTTCTTGGTTTCTAAGCTGGCGCACAAAAATAAATAAATTAAATTGCACATTATTGCTTTGCCAAATGATGGAAAAAACTGACCATTTGCACTTTTATCTTTGTGTTTTTTTCTGCACTCGTCTGGATCTGTGTGTTGGGATCCGACTCTTATTGTGACTCACAGTGACGAATCATCTTATAAAATTTCCCCATGTTTTTCCCTCCATCTTCATGACTGCAAGCCCAATTCGGTGCCGACAATAATTCACACTTGGCACAACTTATGTTCTCACTCATTCTGTCTGTGACCGCTTGACTTCTGATTGGGTCAAGCCAAGTGAACAATCCTCTCAAGGCTCATACTAAGCTTCCTGTTTTCCCATGCTTTTTTGGGAATTCAAGTGTGTTTATCCAGATCATATAAAGTGCATTTTAATGTTACCAATAATGACGACTTGAACAACGAGCTCTGACATATGCAGACAACATATATCAGGAGGAGTTCTATAATTAAGGGGAGCTTTTGCTAGTGTCTGTGGTGTTTGAGCTAATTTTCCACTGAGGGACCATCATTTTGTGGCTGCATGAACTCGGTTAAGATGGGGAAAAGAAGTGCTGAGTCAAAGAGAAGCTTGTTAGCCTGTTGCCTCTCTGGCCACTCATTGGAAATGACTGTGTGTGTTGATGTTTAACGGTTGAGGTATTTACCACACTATTTTTTTTTTTGTAGTTTTTTTTAAGAAATGCATCCGCTGTGACTGCTTCTTGGTGTAGCTTTCTCTGTCTGTCCTTGTTCTCTCTCTCTTTATGTGGATTTTTCAGCTTTCACAAATAAAGTGTGTGGAAGCAATTTGACTCTTGTAAACAGAAATGAGACTAGAGTGATGCAGATTTCAAAGAGCTGACTGGATGGGTGTTGGGGGGGGGGTTGTCTGCCAGGAAGGATGGTGGCTTGTGTGCCTGAATTTGGCAGCTTCCGCTGGATGGATTCTGGCTTTCTGAACGTGAGCTTTAAGAGAATCTACATGGGGCTTAAGAGCTGATGGTTAAAAAAAATAGAACTCTAAGTGTTTTATATAATAGGACATAAAGATGATCTCATCTTTACCAGATTCTAAAATTACTTAAATATGACGTCAGGTTTCCAATAACTCACAACAGATTTCACACTGTCTTGTATTTACAAAGCAAAGATGAAGACAATTGTGCAGTCTGTGTTTCAGATATTAAGTACATCCCATCCAGTAGTTTGTAAACAGCCTTTGACAGCAATAACTTTAAGATATTTTAAGTCATTTTCTGTATGGTTTTTTTTTTGGGTCCGTTGACTCTGGAGTACTTTGGAAACTGATGAGTTCATTTTTGACTCAGTCATTGCAAGTTGTCCAAATCACCACCACTCTGCCTGACTGTTGGGAAGAATTGTTTGTTCTGCTGCTTTATTTGTTGTAGCCGATACAGCACTAGGAACTATGGCCAACCAACTCTACTTTGGTCTCATTGGTTTGACGGACATCTTTTCTGTCTTTTTTCATTCGAATGCAAATGTACAAACCTAAATTGTGCTGCTGTGTTTGTTTGAGAGAGTTGGAGAGTTTGAATTTGTTACCGAAACGTATTAAAACATGACACGTTAATAAGCAGGGTGAAATAATTATACTGTTCTTACTTGTGGCAGGGTGCTTGCTGGGAAATAAGTGATAGTGGGATGAATGTTTTCTTTCTTTGTTTTCTGTTGAGGGCAGATGTGCAGACTAATAGTGGAACAAATGTGTAGAACCGCTGATGAGCTCATATGAAGAAAGGTGAATTTTCCAGGTAGTGTTTCTGAACGAGGGTGTGGCTTGAAGGTAAGAGAGATGCTCTGCTTGAGGCTTTAGGTAAACTCCAAGTGAGTGTATAGGGAACAGGAAAACAACAGGCCAACCTCTTTGCATCTCTTGAGATATAATACAAGAGGCCTGGATTATCTCAACCAAGATGGATAATTTGACATATGAAAATCATGCTCTGGCTTGAGAAAGAAATAATCTGCAGAAATGGAACAGCTTCATTGTAGCAGAGGACAAGACAAGAAGAGGTTTTCTCCTTGCCACTGTTTCAAACAAGACATTCTTGCTCCTTCCTTTTGCAATCCTTCATAGCAACAAATGCAAATTGGAGTGTAGTAGAAAAATGTGAGAAGTGGCCAGTTTTGTTTTTAAAATAAAATGAAGTTTTTAGTTGAATAGAATAAAAGTAAATACTTTGAAAGTTCAATCAGTGGGATGTTGTTACTTTTATTAAGTCTCGCTTCGTTCTATGTGCCAAATCAATGATTCTCTATTGGAAACCCATCCAGAATTAACCGCCCTTCATGCCATATTCCCTCATCAGGAATATCTTTTTACTGCATGATGTCTGATGTTGGGAATGTTGGGAACATTTCCCCCTATGCTCAGTTACTCTCTCTAAGGTGTCAAAATAAACTAAGCGGCCCCTCCACTCCCAGCTCTCGGTATATTCTGGCTCTCAGTCGCTAATTGCTCGCAGTAATTATTGTAACACCGCTCCATCGCCTCTCTGGCTTCGGAAATTAGAGACGGTGAGAAGAAAGGAGGTGCACTTTTCTTTTCAGAGTTTCGACCATGTCTGCCAATTGATCCCATTTGTTTGAATAAACATCAGCCCCGCAAGACTTCCCCCGTTTGCATATTGTGTGAGGGACAGAGGAGGCCATTAGCCCCCCCACAACTTTCCCCAGTTGCCAGGCGGACAGCAGTCCCACGAAATTAGTTTTACAACTGAACGGGCTGCCTCTTATTACCATCATGATGAGCATCAGCATAACAGTGGATGGAAACAGCACAGTGCGCACCGCTGTTGTGTCACTCCACCGGTTTGCCTTTTAGAGCCATTTCTTTTTTAGTTCTCTTTCTTTTCTTTACAGCCTTACATCCTGGTGCAGCCAACGAGAAGGGCTGTAGCTCTTTAGAAAGAACAAGAGAGCCGTCCTCTTCTGCATCTCCGCCTTTAATGCAGCAATAACCTTGAATGCGCACCAAAACCAAAGAGTGCGAAGGCGATGAGCTCCCTTTCTTCCTGTTATGGCAAAAAAAAAAATTAAAAATCAGATTATATCACCATAAAAAGCTTGGAGCTCTTTGATTTTTGCAGCAACAAAATGTCGTCATCCTATAAACAAATAGCTTAGGTTTAAAAAAAAAAAATTAAAAATTGCTTGTCATTTCAGCCCCTTCACCATTCTTGCCTTTGTGTTTTTGGTTGTTTCGTTTCCCAGAATTTCTAGAGCTTATAGGGACTTTCAGTTTCACGCCTTGCTTCGGACAGTATTTGTCGTGAAGTGAAGATTTCTGTTGCGCCGGGGTCATTTTTGCCCTTTTGCCATATGACTACATTGGCATTTCGTACTTGTAAACCCAGTTTCCTCAAGTAAAAATAAACATAGTCAGTTTTTAAGCTGAGTGTGTGTTTTTAGAGTTATCGAGGTCATAAGTTGATTATCTGGTGTTTTGTATGGGTTGTACCGTAAAGAATTTGGGTTGTACGCAAAACAAAAGGACACGAAAAAAACTAGATTGGCTAGTTGGAAAAATCCAAATCATTAATTGAAATAGGACACTATAGGCTAAATTTGACCAGTTTGTATCTGAGTATTAGTAACTTTTTTTTTTTCTTTTCAATGCAAAAATACTAACAGAAAAATCAACTGACGTGATTTATGTATAGCCTACGTGGATACGAAATGGAACTGGAAGCGCACGAAATGGCGACACTCTGGTATGAAAGAGTGTTGAGAATGAATTAGCGGCGAAATATTAGTTGAGGGCCTAAATAACCACAGGATTATGTTTTTCCCAGAATGAAGAGAAAACAGTTAAAGCACGCACATCAGCGCTGCAGTTCTACGTGTGATGAGGAACAGGTGGGGTGTGTGCGGCACATCTGCCAGGCCATCCGCGACTCTCAGCCTCCGGTCCAAGCAGCAAACAGGATGCGGTCCCCCCCGCTTCTCTGCGCCCTGCGGCAGGGAGAAGCGTTTATCACCTGCAAACTAAAATGTCTGCTGCAGACACAGCGCGCCAAGGGGAGAATAAAGTCTCCACGATCATGCAGGGATCCATCCTGCAACTTTGTGCGTGATTTACTGCCTCCCACGCACACAACGCGGATAATATCATTTTAATGGTGTCACATTTGCAAAAATCCGCTCCGTCTATTTCTATTTCTCTCCCCCACTTCAGCAGTGAATTCATATCAGGTTGTCCTGAGTGCTCTCAAGGGATCGCAGAGGGAATAACTATATATATATATA
>CAEFZX010022345.1:0-71527 GCA_903066825.1 Alfaro cultratus | reverse complement strand
TATATATATATAATTCTTTCTACAGATTTGCATAAATGTATTAACACTACTGACTAAGAAGCGTAAAGAAGTTACGCTGTGAGAACTTGATGTATTTTGCTACCAGCGCTATATTTTTAGTGGAATTGTTTAAGCAAAAAAAAAAAAAAACCTGAATAAATGCACTTAAAGGTTGTATTTTTACAACTTCCCTGTGAGTTTCAATTCAGTTTAAACTTGAGAGACAAATCCACAATGACAGATTATCAGAGAAAATAATACATACAACATGTATGCAAAATATATTTAGCATATTAAAACATAATACACATAAAATCTACAGTCACTGAAGGAATCAGTTCGCAAACGGACACATTAGACTGGATGAAAAGCAGAAACTACTCCCAGTAAGGTTTGGGTGCTAAAATAAGCTGTTCGCCAAACCATTCAGGCCTTTCATAAAAGTCAACATGAACTTTCTCCACAGTGCTTTAAAAGTCAAAACACCTGCTGTCACAAACATCTCATTAGCACTGGCCCCTCTACATGTGACATTCTTTGTTAGAAGACTACAAGGGGGCAGCATAGAGAGAATCTATTTGTCCTATGTGGAGGCTGATGAAAGATTTTTCTCCTTCACAGATGTCACATACTGAAAGTTGCTGCTCCAGGCTGAAACATCTGCATTAAGACCACACAATGGCATCTCGTTTCCTCAAGTTCTCGGTGCTTCTCCAGAAGTACCGGGCTCCGTTGCTCATCGCGAGCTGTGGAGGAGTCTTCACAGCCAACATGTTCTACCACCTTTTCCCCGATTTGTCCTACCGTCAGCTCTATCAAGCCTGGCATAAAGGAAAGCCAGTAATGCTGTCAGAAAAGCTGGAAAGTGTCTTTCAGCAGGTAGTTTTGCTTGATTTCTGTTGTTTGAATCAGATTTGCAGTCTAGTTAAACAAAAAATCAAACAGTAACTCTCATGGGGTTACTCTAGTCAGGGGTGCAGCTACATACTTTCTCAGGTGTATGTGGACACATCAATAGCAACTCTGTACACCCGTAACTACAGCACGCACCTGTCATTTTAGTAGTAACTTAATCTAATCTAAACATTTACAAGCCTTCTCTTGATAGATTGAAATATCTTACTTACTGTCTGTCAACCACTTTAAAAAGCTTTTTTTGTCCCTCTTCCATTTTTTTATTTTCTGCCTCTCCATCTTTAGCTCCCTGTCACCAGACAACGTGACTCGAATTAAAATACTGCAAAAACACAATCTCTTACCAAGCAACTTACAAGTAACTTTTCTGCAAGATATAGGAGCTTGTTTTAAGTCAGTAATTCTTTAGCATTGAAGAAAAAAATACTTGCTACATTGGCAGATTATGTAACTTATAACATGGGGAATATGTCTTATTATAAGTGAAATAATCTGCCATTATGGAACATTAACTTTTTTAATCAATATTAAGAAATTATTTACTTTAAAAAGCTCATATCTCTTGCTGAAAAGTTACTTGCAAGTTAGCTTTCTTATTTCAGGTGACATTTGCACGAGAAACTAGACCACAATTACTTGGTAAAATTTTGTGTTTTTCCAGTGAAACACTTGTCTCCCAGTGAATTCTCAACTAGAAATAATTTTCCCACCATTTATTGCCCCTTATAGCTCAGCACCCCTATGCCTTGCATAGTGCCAACCTACTTTTTGCAGCACTGACTGTAGTTGTTTTTCATAACTTTGTAATTTTTAGGTCCTGAAGGACTTCGGTGTCAGCTCAGTCAAGAACTTCTCTGCCTTCGCCGCTTTTGGGTTCCACCCGGTTGGTGCCGGTGTTCCATGGCTTCCTGCTGGGGCCCAAATCGGCATCCCAGCCAACTTTAACAGCACCACAGACGATCTGAGTGGAATAACCAACCGGAACATCTTCATCAACGGGAAAACGGTGGACTGGAGCAGCGAGGCCGGCTCTGCTCTGAAGGAGGCGCTGGTGTTCTCCGCAGACGCGCAGAAGTTCGCCATTGCTCGGGAGGTGGCCCGCTTACAATCCGGGGGTCCGGTCCTGACAGCCACAGTCGCTCCGTTCTGCCTGGGCGGGGTTTGGGTGTACAGCGTGGTGCTGAAGCAGGTGTTCGGCCTGCATGGCGGCCCCGTGCTGATGCGTTTGGCAGTGAACATTCTGGCGCTGGGAATCGGGGCCGTTTCTTACTTCCTCACCTCTGACGCTCTCAGCCAGTGGATTGACTACAGCTCAGACAAACATGCAGCGGGAGTGTCTCGGGAATACGCCAGAGGAGGAGTGGAGTTTTATGATAAAATCCTGTCCAGAAACAAGACGCTGCGCTCACTGATGGGACAGAAAGGCGAGAAGATGTACGCGCCCAGTGGGAACCTGTTTCCTGCTCATTTCCTTCAGCTGAAGCACACGTCTTACACCTCCAGGAGAGAAGGCATCCTCGCTCTGATAAAAGATGAGAAAGCATAAACCGAACCATAAAGCTACAAAGGTGTTACCAGCAGGCAGATGTTTCTAATAGAAATATGCCTTTCTGCATCTGTTGAATATAAAGTTTTTTGTCATTAAAAGATAGAAATCAAGGTGTCAGATATGTGACTTATGTGACTTTGTGACTTTTAGCCAATAAACAGATGTGGTTGATTCTGAATTCAGCTGACATTTACTGCTTTAATGCCGAGGCGCCACTGTGAAAAATATCAACAACCCTTGAACTTTTTCACTTTTTGACCACCAACTTCTGTATATTTAGATGGGATTTAATGTGATGGTCCAGCAGAAAGTAGCAAATAAATAATTGTGAAGTTGAAGAGAAAATGTACATTTCTAATTTAGTTGGTTTTCCAATGAAATATCTGAGAAGTATGCATACCTATTTTGCCCCCCCCCCCTTCAATTAAAACTTTGTAGAATCATCTTTTCCCCTGTCTTGATTCAGTAATAGCAAACGGTCAGTCAGTTTGGGTGGAGAGCATCTGTGAACAGAAATGTTTCAAAGTTTTGCCACAAGTTCTTTATATCTGAACTTCCCACATTGCATACTCCACCATTTATTAATGTGGAAATGATGTGTTGTGTTGTTTGGCTACCACAACACATTTTTTTTTGGTTAACCAAAAAAAATTTTTTTGTCAGGAATGTGGTGGGAAAGTTCAAAAACCTTAAGTTGTTGAGTTTAGACTGAGATTTTTGATGGAATAAATGTTAGAATAGTTCAGATTTCAGATAAATTGCGCCCTCTGCTGGCTGGAAATAACCAAAACCTATCTATAGAAAGGTGAGTATTTTGAATGACGTAAGGTGTTAACATAAAACGGGACTCATTGAACTTAATCTATTGCCCAGTATTTTTTAATATTATATATCTGCTGCTGCTAGATTTTGCAGACGTATTAAACTACAATAAATCATGCTTACAGCCAGTTAAAAAGGCATTATCTTCATTTCAGCAAAGTAAAATCAATTTTTATGCTGTTTTGATCACTGATCCCCACATAAAAAAATTATAATAATACACCTGGAAATACCCGCCATTTGTAGCCTTTTTATAAAACAGTCATTTTAACGATGCAGAATTGTGCAACTCAGTCTCAATTTTCACAGGATCCTACAGAGAAACAACAGCTTGTTGCTGCTAAGTGCTGGAAAAGAATGTGAAACAGCCTCATCTCTGTTTGCAGTATCTTGTATGCTGTGTAAATATTCAGTGAAAGGCAAAAGAAAACCTTTTTCAAGTGAGGAAAAAAAGTATTGAATTTATCCAGAATCAGATATCTGTGATGCCATGATAATTACTCATCTTTTTCAGTTACATAGAAAACTTATATGTCTGCATTCCCTGCAGGTCAAGTGAAAAACCAGAACACACAAAGGATCTCTAATTTTGTACAACCTAACTAAACTATTACGATCTTCAGCTCAGTGACTCAGACCACTTCATCCAGCACTTGTATTTCCCCCAGGTCATCCATCTGCGCATTAACAAGGGACCGATATGCTGTTTAATTACATCCTCAGTCCAACTCCCTGTAGACTGAACTAAATATAGACACGAATAATCAGGTTGCCGATAGAAACTGTATTTTTACCCCACTGCTCTTTGGAGTCAAGACAAATGAAGTGCAAATCCAGACTGTGTGTTTTTGTATATAATGTGTATACTGTTTGTTAAAACTCAGGACCTTTTTCACAGATCAGCTCCAGCAGTGGATCTGATCTGTATTATATATATTAGATCAAGAAATGTTACACCAAGTAAGCTTATTTATATGCTCAACTACATATTATTAGGCTACAAAATTCAAATGTATTGTGTTCTCTTGTGTTTTTCTTAAATCCCAATAGTATTTAGACTTGTTGGCAATGATTGGTTCTTAACCACCCAAGCAGTGACTGGATGAAAACAATCTGCCAATGTGTGAAAGACACATACATTTCCCACCTTTTTTGCCCTAAAGGCCTTCCATACATGAGGAGCAGGAACGTCAGAGTGGAGTGTGTGTCAGACATCTATATAGAGACCTAGAGTGAACTATAAACATTCATCACCACAAATTATTATTGTTTGTTTACATAGACATACACATCACATCAGTTTCACTGCACACTCTTGGTGGCACAAAGACAACACAGAAATTCACTTTTCATTCCACTTAACAATTATGCACTACAATTTGAAATCACAACAAAATACTTTATATGTGACAAAATGCAAAAAAAGACAAGACATATGAATATTTATTGCTGTTCATTAAAAAAAAAGCTACAAAAGGTTAATGAATAATAAAATGTTTTATTCATTTATTGTTTGATGTTTTTGCTCCAACTTATTGTTTTGGTGTGGGATGAAGTGCAGAAAAAGATTAAAATAGAGCAGTAGCTGAATTGACAAAGTTGAACTGTCATGTTCACTTTATCATTTCTCTGACTACAAAGTGTCCTTTGGGCAGCGCAGATCAACAACACTGGATTCATTGTCTTGTTCTCGCCACTCCGCTTCATCAGTGCACTTTATTGTATGCCAGACAGAGCTGCCTGTACAATGGCTCTATTGTTTGCTGTAGTGGAACATGTAGCTTGTCTTTTCATGCCACTTGAGGTCAGTACAACCCACATTACCGTTCTCACAGCATCCAGCAGCAAAGATTTGCAATGTTCATGAATGACTGTGCTGCTGGTTGTCTTTCAATAGAGGGTCAAGAGCATAAAATACATAAAATGAATGAAGTAACTTTTAAAAAGATTTGAAAAAAATATACAGTATATGTGTATTGTCTCAAATACTGATTTATTATGACACAATGGATTCTGTAATTTAGCAATGACTGCACTTATAAGTTTATGCTATCATACACTAAAATACATAGTTTTAATTTAGCCTATTTTATCCCCACTTTAAGCAATTTTTAAAGCAAAACACTAAGGTTGAAAACTAGATGTAAAAAAAAGTCAGTTGCTTACATTCACTCATCTCTATGTTCTGTTATTCAACACAAAGATATAGAAACAATTGAACAACAAATCTAGAAGTTATTAGAATATCTTTATTTATTAGCAGTCCTCACACACTAAGCCATTGCCATTTAATCAACAACATTTCCTTCTGTTCTGTAGTCATTTTCAAACTCTGAATATTTCAAGGGGAAAATCTCCTTCAGGTCTTGCTGCTTTTGCTCTGCTTCACAGCAGATGGTGTATGATTTTCCCCCATTTAAATGCGGTCACAGTCAATAGAAATCACTCATGCAAACTGGTGCAATATTTGAAATGTGAGCAGACAAAAAGACAGCTTGTTCATCGTCTGGGCTTTTTTGGTCACTGTATCTTTGTCAAAGCTTCATTCATTAAATAATTTACCTTTTATTGCTAAATAAGCCAAAATTAAGGAGAACAAATGCTAAATGTTTAGGTTTTGGATAAAGTTGTGCAATCTGATAGACAAAAACATAAAGTTTGGTGCAAATTCTGGTATTTTAAATACTAAAATTGAAAGGAATAATACAAATTAAAAAACATGATTACAAAATAACAAATTCATGCACAAGAAACACTTTTCTTCTACAGTTTTTCAACATAAAACTTTCAACATCAAAACTTACAGTGGATAGTATTTATGTGTAACTTCTAGTGACAAAATCTGGTGTTTACTACTGATCTTCAAATGGCACATCAAGCTCAGCAGACAGAAAATGAAGCTTGCAGACAAACAAGAAGTCTCATTTTATCAAACTGTAGGTGTGTTTGTGTCTGGCGCATTTTTAGTTAAAATATTAATTGATCTTCATTCAGTCAAGATACTTGCAGTCGGCATATTAGACAGAAATTTTAGAGATGGTTAGAAAATACTATAATTTTAACCTTAGTTGTAACTAAGTTATGAAAGTAATATTTTTAAAGGCTTAAATACTCTACGTCTGCTTACTATAATATAAACATTGTTGGGAGAAGTTGGTGATGCTAGTTGCCTGGTTGTTGGGCAAAATATAACAAAATGAGGGCTGCCTCCAGGCTTTTCAATACGTAATTTAAAAACTAATAGTTTCTCTACAATTACGCTTAGATTAGGTATGTTTACCTTGGTGCGTTTGAAATCAAACACCGCGCCTCCCGCTCCACGGCCACGCCCCAGTTCCCTGTGCGGTTGCGCAATTACGTCGCTGCACAGCTCGCTGCTCTGCTGCTGCAAGGCAAGAGAGCAGCTGCAGAGAGAGGAGAAAGAGAGAGAGAGAGAGAGCGATCAGGGATCGCTGACAACAACGGGCTGGCTCATGCTGGAAAAGTCAGAAACGCAGCATTTTCTCTCTGTGATCCGACAGTTTTCAACTCCGACCTGCTTCTCTTTCTGACAAGCACATTGTATGTTTTCTTCGCTCGCTTTGGGACTGCATTTCTCATTCCGACGGCCTGAAATGACTGGATAGGTGCCGCGTCTAGCCAATGCTTGCTGCAGGGGCTTCTGTCTTGTGGATTATCCGTCGTCGCCGAGCAAGCCGTACGGTCGAGCCCGGAGGAGGCCCCGCTCTGCTGGATGGATGTGTGTGAGGCGGCGCGGTGATAATGATGCTGCTGCTCGGCTTTCATCGGCACTGGGTCAACTGATCTTGGATGTCCGGGCTACATCGCCCCCCCTACTCGAACCATTTTCTCCCACAGCAACACTTTAATTCCTTAAAAACTGGACGCCCCTGGAGCAGTTTATGACGGTAAGAATGGGGACGCTTTATATTTTTCTCCTCTAACAGTTGACGTTAGCAAACTAGCTTAGCTCTGTCACTTTTATACACCGTGCAGCTGAAATTGCTAATAATGCTACATAACATTGGGATAACAGTTCGGAAAAGGCTTTTTCTATTTTAACCCATTTTTTTAAAGAAGGAAAATGTGAAGAAAATTAAACGCATTTCAAGCTGTGACTGTTATGCTGTCTGCTTGTTAGCTAGCTGCTCTTTTTTTTTTTTTTTTAGCCCATTCAATATTTTTGCGTTTAAAAACAGTAGCTATTGAGATGTGCGTTGCACTTGAAACATGCATTGAGGCGTTAAAACCCGTCCATGCACCATTCTGTTGACATGCCTATTTATTTATTTGTTTTTATCCTATAAAGGAGTCAACTCATTCATTGGGCAGTGTACAATAAGCCCCTTTAATGACGAGTCCAGTTAGCTTTCAGTGCGGCTTATTCGCCACCATTGCAACATTTTTATTTTACCGTCTGTCAGAAAATGCGAAACAGAGTTTGGTTGCTTGTTGGTGACAATCTGATGAAGCAAGGCTTCACATTCTAGAAACGTCACACCACTCCGCCTGCGTGGATAATCTGCTTACAGAGAGCCTGCTTTCAGCGTGGCTTTGCATTAATAATCGTTATTTTTTGGTTGAATCGGCCTGCTGGATGGGAGGTTGTTTTATTATGGATGGTAAAGGTCTGCTGTGATGAGGCGTCCTCCTTTTTTTTTTCCTACGATGACGTAATCCTCCACCATCCGTGCCACATCTTTCGGGTCGCAGTTGGTTCCTCCGCCGCCTGCTGCTAGGATCATATGGACCGTGCTCAGTCCAGCTTGTCTCGCCAGTCTCTCTATCTCTGGCCCAGTCGAAGTGCGTGAATGGCTGTAAATTTGCATCGCATTTCACTTTGAATGGAGCACCTCCTCGGGACCAGGGAGTTATGAATGAAATCCAGAGGAAGAGGTTCTGTCTGACAGATTGGCCAAAAACTCAAATCGGATATAATCACTAACAGGTGCACTGACAAAAACACTCTTCAGTGTGGAGGTTGTTACTCAGTGAAAAAGACTCAAAGGCAACAAAGGAAACACAAACATATAAGAAGCTTTTTGAAAGGAGACAGTCTTCTATAACATGTTGACATGTGAGGCATGATAGAAGTTTGAGGCTTCAGAGAAATCCTTAGTGCTGATAGACAAATGTTGTATAATTACAAGGTGCTACAAAATTAGTCTTGAATTCATGTGAAAAATATAAAAAAAAGAAAAATAACATAAATAAAGCTGTTAAGTTTTTCAACTTACTAAAGGAAGAATTATTCCCAGTTGCTTGTTTTGGTCATGCATATGTTGATATGTTGCTTTGGTTTGTGTGGTCTGGTTTTCTCTCACAGTCATGCTCAACAAAAGATTGAAAATTAAACCATAGTTAACATTCCTCTTTTTATTCAAAATCGAAACTCGCTGTACTTCTAATTCATAAATTACTGCTGGGCAGACATTGGTTTTGAAGTTGAACTAAATAAAAGCAATCCAGATTCGTATTATGAAATAAAAAATACATTTCTCACTTGTGGGCTGAACAGAACTCCGGTCAGAACTCTATGTGTGTTCCTTTAGCTCTGGTTAAGTTCTGTGCTTTAGAAATGAAGGTGGCTCAGCTGGGGATGATTAAGCTCCCCATGGCAGGAGCCATGCTTTACTTGAGAAGCACACCTGAACCTGTGTGGGAGCAGGAGGAGCCACAGATGTGATAAAATAGGAATAAACTATACCTGTTGGCAGAGAGCAGAGGGTAACCCACTTTGGAGCAGTTTAGGTAGATGTTTCAGAGAATTAACTACCGTAACTCCAGCTGTGAAGTAAAGTAACCTACTCAGTCAGTACAGTGTTATCATTGAACACTACAATTTCATTGTTAATGGCAAAAATATGGCATAATATAAAAAGTGATGGACTTGATTTAAAGACTATTACAGTTGATTTAATGCACCTATTTTAAACACCAAACAATCAGAATAATGACCAAAAACCACTTATTGAAATTTTCTTGCAACAATCCAAGCATTTAGAAATTAGTTCACTGAATATTCAGATTTGGATATAATCCTTTCACATGTTTCAGTGTATTTGAGGGACATAAATTAGACCTCAATTTGAGGTTTAATGCCTCACTTCCAGCGAGCGGTACAGTAGGGGTCGCTGCGACTCAGTAAGCTACTTTGTCTGTTTCCATTTTAAAACTGATCGATACAACCGATCCCGTTTCTGGGCCTGTTTCAGTTGTAGGTCTATAAGACAATGGTACGCTACGGTTAGGTTGTAGCGTACCTACAACCTAACCGTAGGTTAGGCACACAATGCTAGTATCTAGTATTGTGTGATTCTAGATACTAGCATCATACAACACAGACCATTAATAGGGGTACAAAAAAACATCACTGGGATTTTAAGGCATTTTAATGCTCTTTTAAATGTTGTTCTGATGTACAACTTTTTCTGATCATTTCAACCATTTGTTTGAAGTTAAATTTAAAATTTGGTCAATTAAAATAGATATTCATATTGTTTTGCCAGCTATCAGCAGTCGTGGCCTTTTATCCAGAAATATGTTGATAGTGTATCATTTTGAAGCCAATTTCTTCCTGTATAACTAAAATGCACCAATTATATGAATGGGAAGGAAGAAGGCATATATTTACTGAGATGAATGAGAACTTGTGAAAACATGTAAATATTTATTTCCTTTCCAGCTGATTATTGGTAGCGATAATCTTCTGGCTACTAGCTAAGACAGCCTTGTTGTGCTAGCTGTGGCTGAAGATTACTGGTAGAGGCTGGTAATGTCTTCCCAGCAGGTGGAAACTGTTGGCAAAAAAACAGTTTTGCTTTATTTTCTAAGTACAAAATCCTTCAGTGGTTTTGACATGCAAGGTATTGACAACCTCAATTGTTTCTTGTTCCCACAAGATGAAAATCTCTTTATCAGTGTAGGAGCTGTGGAAGATGAGATCGCATATTAATTGGAAAGGCCCATTCAGTTCTGCTTGTGGCCAACCATTAAACCACATTGGTTTTATTATTGCTTTATTTTGACTCTCCAAAGGTGTATTTATATTAGAAACAACATAGTCAATTTCATGCAGTTTGAAAAACAGGTAGTTCACTACTGTAAGCAGACATTAAGCTGAGGACGATGCTGCATGTATGGAACGTTGTCTAAAACATGGTCCTCACAAATACATATTGCATAAAGCTCTATGATGCCTGTTTTATCATTTTGCCAGTGTTACAGTTGGGATTTCTCACTGTAATTGTTTGAAGTGATAGTTGGTAACTATAAAAAATTGCAAGTTAACATAGATAGTTGTTACAACTTTTTATGTAACAATACTTGTTCCACAGTAGTGTTTATGAAAATTTAAACAAAGCCTGAAAGATGATGACTGCTAAGCAAATACTATTTCATTTCTGTTTGCCAACCCGTTAGGAGCTGTTGCACATAAGTAAATAGGATGACAGTAATCTTGTCTTTTCTATTCAGCACTTTGCTGTTTTTAATAACTAAGGACTACCCTCGGTCAGGTGATTAGCACTTAATTAGTCTTATTGTAGCTTCCGTGCTTTACTCAAATCTAAAGTGATTTGCAGAATAGTGAAACAAACAAATGGCTTCAGCAAATCAGTAACAGCGTTGATGGTTCTGTAATGATTGAAGAACGCCGAGGATCGGGTTTGAGTTGTCTTAAGTATTTTAAAAATGAAACTACTTCAAAATCATCATTCTACAAGTCATTATTTAATTTATGATGTTCTGCAGATCAAACATGGAGTCAAACATGTACCTCTAGTAGGAACAGGTGTGCCCACAGAAAGCAGAAGTGAATTGAACTATTTGACTAATCAACTAAGGTTGTTGAGCTGTCATGACGGCAGGCAGGAGGACTTTTTGTTATTGTTTTTATTCCTGCTTGAACAATAAATAAGACTCCAGTCACTAAGTGGCAGTGCTCAAACTAATCAACAGGCTTCCTTTTCTACCCAGTAGAAGAAGTAGCCAGCACAGGCACACCGGTGTACAGAACTGACGGAGGAGCAGGAGACATGGAGGAGTTTGACCGTTAAAAGAAAAAAGGAGGAAGCTAAAATGTAAACAATATTTTTGCTAGTTTTGTACAAAAAAATGTTAAAAAGTGACATAGCTTTTTGAAGAATAAGCTGAATAGGCAGAAAAGTAAACAAAGTTTACAGTTTAGAAAATTTTGATTGTTACTTTGTTTAAAGAAATTAACATCCCTTTGAATCATTTGCACTTTTTCTCTTTTCAGGCTGACCAGTTTCGATTAAATGTTACAAATTGAGTTAATAAACTGAGCTCGGAAATTATTTTGTGACTTTAAACAATAAAATGAGCTGCAACATCTTAAAATTGATATTGTTTCAGCTCATTTTATTAATCTGTTTTCATATTCGGGTGATTGGGTGCAGAATGTTGGTTCCAGTGGTTTGCATAGATAATAGCTAAGTAGTTTCAGATTCTCAATAGTATTCAATTCAAGATGGGGCGTGAAAAATTGTATGTTCCCTGGGGGGGCATGACGGAAAATAATTTAGAACCACAGGGCTAATCTGTTGACGCCGATGCATAATGTTTCCTTGTTAAAGCTTTGTAAGGACAGACTTTGTTTTTGTGAAGGGCTGAGTTTACACTGTGGGGTGTAAACTCAAATGTGTATCAATTGGAGAATGTGCTAAATATTGAAATAAGGAAGTTTCTTTGTTTTACTGTAGTCTTAAAAGCAGATAATTTGGATCTATTTTTTAATATTTAGCTTTCCAAAAATGCTTATTATTACTTTTTCTGTAAAACTATTCAATTATACTTGTGTCTTTCCAGCAGCTTATTTTTTGTGAGTCTCAAAATTTTTGAGGCACACCCTTCCTCTTTGTTTTTTGCTCTGTAATACAGAGAGCTTAAAATGGGTCTCAACTGACAGCTTTGGTAAGAGGAGTACGGGCTGGGTGCTGCGAGCAAGATAAATTATCAGGCATGAAAGATGTGAGCATTTCCTTCTTACATTAGAAGACTTAGAATCATTGCCAGAGGTTTGCATAACCATGCCATGTATGCAGTTGTTTTTCTGTCAATCCCATTGAATTATATGGATCATTTCACCTCAGCACACAAATTAAGAGCTTAGTTATCAAGTATGGTAGAGAAGATTTAGGCAATATTACAACACTCTTCGTGAGCTAGCGTTGTTAATCTGTGACTGCCAGCGTCTAAGTGAACCACCCAAACAACCATCCATGGAGGCAAATATCTAACCAGATAAGTCTGAAAAAGGCAGCTAGTTAGTTAGTGGGTTGTCGCCGGAGAGGATATGGCAATCAGACTTTAGCGAAAACTGTCTCCTAAACTCCAAACACAGCTGTGTTTATTCGCTGCAAGTTGCCACAACAACAGAACGCCAGGATGAAAGTGTCTTAGCAGATCGTGACTTTGGAAATGGAAAGCATGTAATGCCATATTGACAGTGAAGTTTTTATTTTTATTTGTTGTGAGGAAAAACAACAACAAAAAAATCTATTTCAGAATTAAGTTTTAGGTGCTGCTTTCTCTCAGTGAATGTTGCAGGTTTTAACATCTGAAGCTCAGATTTAAATGCAATTTTCTGCCTGTGAACACTGGGTTAAAAATAACATTGGCCCTGCAGATAAAGTACAGATGAATTACACATTATTGTCCTGTTTTCATATACATTGAAATGCAGGTAATGGTATTGTTTCATTTGTATTTTTATATTATTTTTATGGCCTTTGGATTTTGCATAGCCAATGAGATGGAGCTGTAAATTATGTTAATGATCCTTCATACCTTAATATGAGCTAAAACTGCATATGATCTGGCCATGGAGGAGCTAGATAGAAATCTCCACACCCTTTAAAGATTAACTAATGCATAGTCTGCAGATTACCTAATTGAAGATTTAATCTTCAGTAAAAAAAAATCATGAGAAAAAATATATTCTTCTTCATCTGATATGTAAATTGAAAACATTTTTTGACTTAATCGGTTGATTAAAACAAACAAACAATCAAACAAACAAACAAACAAACAAACAAAACCAACAAATTGGATATTGGATTTGCATCAGAATAATACAAGCTTACTGTCTCTGTCCAGTGTTTATTTTGTTGTTCAGCCTCAGAGTTGGATACGTTAAGGTGCTGCTTACAGCTGCATTTAAAGCCAATATTTTTTCTCTGAATCCAGTAAATACTTCTAACTATTGGTCTTTCATTATGATCAGGCAGTTTTGGTAAATCCTGCTCTAAATTTTGCTTAGCTCCCGTTTTTAAATGCTTCTGGTGTGGATAAGCTGATTTAGATTGTGAACCAATCACAAAGACTGTTGTTTAAAGCAGTCCAAGTAAATTACAGGGTTTCTGGGATAAATAGTACCGCAGAAAAGCTGAGGATAAAACAGGTTGGAACGAACATTAACTGGACATGATGTGTTTTGAAACTAGGGCTGCTTGATGTATATGAATAGCTTTCGATGGGTATGGGAAACATTGGTAAAATATTGTGTCATCTGTGCTTCTGCTACTGTCAGCTTTCAACATATGTTCTTCTAACTTTTGTTTTAATAAAATGTTAGATATGCTGCTGCTTAAAGATTTACTGCAGCAACTTCTGCATTTCATTCAGAGTGCTGAAGGTTACTGGGCTGTTTTTTCTGAGCCTGGCTTTTAGATTAAAAACATCCGAACATACCAAACATACAAAGCCAGCAGAATCCTTTACCAGAAAAACATTTCTCCTGTCACAAGGGCTTAGTAATAATAACAATAAATCCTCCTGAAAAATAATAAAAAAAAGAAAATTGCTGGAGTTTAGAGAGACTAGATATGAGTTAAAGCGATTTGTCAATTAACAATTTTAGGTTAGCTTAAAAAAACGTCTGAAGGTTTTTAGTCCATGTGTATTCATTCCAATATATTGTGTGCCCATCAGGCTGTATCATGACCAACCCTCTTTCTTACCACACTGGTAGCAGTAAGATAATGTTGGAGACAATATATTTCTTATCAAGTCTCACACTGTATCTAGAGTAGAAAAGACACTACTTGTGGAATGGAAGACAAAATTACATTAAATAAGGTGTAAAATACTGATTGAAAAGTTTAGAAAATGTGTTATATGAAAGTTTCTTTCTTCAAATTTAGAGAGAAATTTTGGGGTTTTGCTCTTTACCTCCCCATCCGCCGACCTTGGCATCGTAAAGAGAAAGCAGCTGTTGTAATTAATCATCTATTATCGTCCTTATTATGAGCCACTGATGAGTGCCAACCTAGTTTCTGGAAAACACACTGCTCACTTGTTCAGCAGCATTACACTGTCACTGATTTATATGAGATAGATACACTGCCAATATAAGTCACTCTACTACTGGTAAACAGAACTGACTAAGGTTTACTCTCATAATTTGTGACATTTAAAGCTTTGACGAACTGTACTTTTATATGTATGCTCAAAATTTACAGGTTAGAAAAGGTGTTTTTTTTTATTCAAATTGTCTGTTTTTATTTGACCTGAAACAGAAGATGGATGGCACACTGTTGGATTTAGCCAGTTTTAAAGTGACGAATCTCATGAAATCAGTTACTGATTTGTCAAAATGTCAATTTTTGTTTTAAATATCTTCAGTCTACTCAGCACAGAAAGTTTAGGCTAGGTATTTCAGTTTTCCAAACTGCATTTTCTTTCAAATATTTTAGATATGCTGTACGGAAGAATCTGTGAATTAACTGATTTTATCTGAATAAGTTCGTTACATTCCACAAAATAGACAGTATTAATTTTCAAAAAACTTTCCTAATAACAAATTTTGCTGAACCATAAATTGTCCCAGATGTTGTGATAAGCGCTAATACTGCTGTATTGAGATCACTTTAAATAACATAATGATAGCGGCAAAATAATGCAAGTACACCCTGTAAAAGATCAATGAATTTTAATTTCTAACATGCATTTAACACTGGAACTGGAAGATATTTTTTAAAATCTTCAAAATAATTGAACAACACAAATAAAATGGCTAATGAAGTTGTTCTTCAAAAAAGGAACTAGTTGAGACCAAAGCCATCCAGTCTTTGGCAGAAGGAGAGACAAAGAAAACAAACAATCATCCAAATAGAAATGATCAGGCTTGTTTCAATTTATTATGTGATTAATTGATTAATAGCTTATTGCGACAGGCTTAGACGCAGGATAGCTTGACTTTTGCAGTGCGACTGTAGCTCAGGCTTGTTTGCAGTTTCTTTGCAAATTTGAGCCAAGCAGGAGAAGTTTGCAGTCCCTTCTTTACGATCTCCAGGTATGCAAGTACAGCTGCTTCCTGGCTCTTCACTCAGTAATCATTCTTCAGGACATGTTTTGTCTTGTCCCCCTACTTTTCTATCTTACGCCCCTACCATCTTCCCATACACACACACAAACACACGCCGACATTTATGATCCTTCCCCCACTTTCCCAACATTTTCATGCCTCATGTGTGTTGACTTGTGCCTAGCAGAGAGTTTGTCGACCCATTGCCACATGCTCGTTATAACCTTCTGCCACTTGGCTAAACTGAGCCGTGTGTGTATGTGGGTCAGGTCTGCCCATGAAACAGCTGCTTAAAGAGCTTTGAATACCTTAGCAAGGCAAAGGACACAGTTGCTCAAGCAAACTGGGTTAGAGCCTAGAATGGGCAGCTCTCCCTACTTTGTTCAGTCTCTGTTATGAATATTACATTGAATGTATTATGAGGGCCCGTGGTTGTGCTTTTATTCGGTTATATAACAAGAAGTGTAAAGTCCTAATTTCGCTGCTGTCTCTAAACTTTACAGTGTCCTTCCTTCTTGTTTGGTTATTCTGTGTATTTTTCTGCAGCACTTGACAGAGGTTTTACTGGAACATCAACAGTTTACTTAGTAAAACTGAATTTTATCCCCCCCCTGCTTGTTTTGCTTGGAGATCTGTGGAGGAAAAGCAAAGCGATTCCATATCCAACTCAAACATGAAGAGCACAGGAGCTTATTACTGCTCGCCTTACCTCACACTGCTTCCTGTAATTTCTGAAAGGTGTTTTTCTCTGTTTTTATCCATCTCGGGTTTTTTTTGTTTTTTTTTTTACATATTTTTTAAATCATTCTGTATTGTTGATGAATCATATTGCATGTGACTGAGCCAGAGCTGTTTGTAGATTCCTCCTCTCCAACCTGTTGAGCCAACAGACATGTGCCAAGTGTAGCTTCAGGCTATGAAAATATTGTCACATTTAGGGGCCTCTGAAATCCATTTGATTTCTTTATTGATATGTTTCACATTCACACATTCATAAACATGAAGAGTTCCCATAGCTTTGATGTTGGTAAATGAAATTTTAACAGGTTTACACAAAAAATACCCCAAATTGAATTTAGTATGTATTAGTGCTCTGCATTTTCAGTTAGGCTTTTCTTGGCATATATATGTTTTTAGATTTTTTTGAAGCTTTGACGTGTGACTTTAATTATGTTTTCTTTCCTAAAGATTATAATATATGAAAGAGAAAATCATGTTCTGCACGTTCTGTTATTAAAACAGTACTTTGGAATCCAATATTTGAAGAACTAGAATTTTTCTCTAACTTACGCATCAAAGCAGATTATCTAATGATCAAAAAGTTTTTTTCCATGTAAAAGAAGATTCAGAGGCCCATTATAGGAAAACATGGATATTATTGAATTGGTACATGAATGAGAAAAATAAAAATACTTCAGAACTTGTTATGTAATGTCACATCAATAATAAAAGAATGAATGTAGGGAGGCTGAACTGCTGTAGTAACCTTGATGATGAAAAAGAAAAATCAACTCATCTTTGTGAATCAACAGTAGCTTGCTTCTGTTGCTGTGGTACCCAGTCAACGGGAGTATAATTGGTTGGGAAGTTAAACGGACAAATCTAATCTATGTTATATTGAAGCTGAAGGCCTCAGACGGGTATTTGTAAATTGCGACAGATCCTGCATTAGTCAGTCACAGAAACAAGACCAGAGTGCAACGATCGCCACAAAAAATAATTAAGTGAAATGAAGAGGAGATGCAACATTTAGGCTTTTATTGTGCAACACCGACTTCTCTCATTTCTGTGGTCCTGTCATCCAATTCAGATTTTCTCTTTCTCAGGATATTCTTTTGTCTTAACATAGTTTTATTTTAACAATTAAAATGTCTAAAATTTAACTGCAGATGTTATACAGTGAAGGAATTTTGATCTGATTTTTCTGAACTCAAAACAACATAAGTAAAAGAGTATGCTTATGTCTACAAACTAAAAAGTTGAGTTTTGACACAGTTAGCAGGACTAAGATAGATTCTTATACCCTTTCCATCACCAGTCCATCAGAGGCTACACACACACGCACGCACACACACACACACACACATACACACACACACTCACGCCTATGGACAATTTAGTGAGACCAATTAACCTAGCAGTCATGATTTTGAAATGTGGGAGGAAGTCAAACACAATCCCAGGGAAAACATGCCAACTCCCTGCAGAAATACCCAGGATTTCTGCAGTATGTTAGTTTTGTTAATATGTTAACAAAACAAATCAATATGTTAATGTTTCATTCATAATTGGCGTCATTTATGGCTTAAATTTATAAATCTGTTCTTTTGTTACCTTCTTCTTTAACTTTAATTGCTGTGGAACCAATTATTTGATGAGTGTGTCATTCTGGATGAGGAATCTCATCAATGAACAGCTCCACATTGAATGCGGTCATTGAAGTCAATAACTAATAAAAGTTTACTTTGAATTGTCTTAAAAACATTTAAATTATGTAATCTGGGTGCAAAAGCTTCATAGATGAAAAACACTCACTTTGCTTCATAACATAATATCAAGCTTCCCTGACCTATACTTCAGTTTCCTTATAAAAGTTAATTAACATAAGTCTCAGTTCTAAGATATTGAGATAATTTATCTAATTCAGGTATATTTTAATTTTAAAATCAATTAACATTTTTAAATTCCACTTTATGAAAATCTGAATAGGAAAAAAAAACCTTTTTATTTCCAGTTTTGATTTGCTAATGTGTGTCAAACTTCATATTGGCTTTTTTTTTTAACTACTTAAAATCCAGCCAAAGTAGACATCTAAAGGCACAAGTGGGCAAAAGTAAATACAACTTTCACATCTTTCGGGTGCTTGACTTTAATCCAACATGCTCTTTTTCCTGTGAACTTTGAGTTTTTTTTTTTGGGGTGTCCTGATCCAATATCGATATTGGATATCGTCTGTTATCAGCCAAAAAAAAAATGGAATATTGGATTATATTGCCCACATCTAAAACCTCTGATGTAAGTATGCTTATAGAATCGTTCGGCTCCAGCGTTTAGTCCACCCCCACATTTCTATCCATCATCTCTTGTGTTCCACAAGTTGGTAAATAATAAATTAGTCAATTGTTGTTGACTATTATTCTCTGTTTGAGTAATATCACTTAATCAAAATGTTTTCTAACATTCCAAACTACAAAGTAATAAAAAATATGTGGGATTTGTGATAGTATCAGGTCAATATTGGTATTGGCCAATACACAAAGCTTCGATATCGGTATCATATCAGAAGTGAAAAAGTTGTAAATCCATTGCAGTTTGTTGTTCTTTATAACCTTTAAATATTAAGTCTTTTAAAATTTGGACAGAAACTGCTGATTTATTGTGCAGACAGCATCACCTTTATTTTAAAATATTGGAAGTTGTTTCCTGAATTTCACATCTACAGCATTTCTGCAACATGCTCGCTTGAAGTATCCACTTGTGCAGAAACGAACACAAACAAAACGTACAGCTCTACCCTGAGAGAAATCGGTATATCTGAGACGAGGACAGGGATAACACGGGGAACAAGTGTGTGTGAGAGGGAGAAAAAGGCAGGCTGGCTGCTATTTTCTGGGGCAGGCCATGAGGCTGCGAGGCAGCAGGGAGGGATAATAACAGAAGCTGTTACATTCTTGTGGTTTCTCTGATTTCAACATGAGGCAGGGGGCCGGCTCTGGCTGACTCATGGCCGCTCTGCCTGTTTTCTCTCTCTCCGTCAGCCTCTGTGCCAGCATGGAGGCTATTACCAAGAGGAGAGCACTGGACATCTTTTGGGTGCTTTAATCCGAGACTCGTTGATGACAGGACAGTTAAAATGGTCAAAAATATAAACCTGTGGTGGGATTTGGTGGGGGTGCTTTTCCATTTGAAGAGCCAAAAGTGGCGTAGCTCTATGTTTGGTGCAGACATTGGTGACCCGTTGGCAGTCTAAACAACAGCTTTCAAGGCTGTTTGTCGCCTGATGCATCTGCATTCCAGTTGGCACAGCAAAAAGGTTTAATGTTTCTTCACATTCAATGCAACAGTAACATTTGCATGCAGTCAAGGCAACATGTTTTGTAGCTTTTGTTTTTCTGTTCTGATTAATACTGTTGCTACAAGTTTGAAGAGTCAAACGACTCATTGAGCTATTGGAACAGTTTCCTGGATACAGAGCTGCTCGACTCTTCTTTTGTGAAATCAGTTTATTGAAGAACAGAATAAATGAAGCAGAATTGTGTGTGTGTGAAACCTGGTTTGAACATGTCTATGTGTGTGTCAGATCAAGGCTGCAGATGAAAGTCTATTTTCATCAGCTCAACATGCATATAATTATTTTAAGCAGCACCGGTTTGAGCTGCTCTGTTGTCACACATTACGTTCTGCTGGGGTCTATATGCTTAGGTTTGTTGGTATAGATCAGGGCTCTGCAACTTTTGTTTTACCCCAAGTCTAGCTAAATAAAACTTGTTTGGGTCAAAAGTCTGATTATAAGTTTTGATAAATATCTACTATAGAAAATGTGGAAAAAACTAGTACTTTTTTTAGTAATAAAAATAATTTTTTTTTTCTGGGATGTTGATATTTGTGTAAAACATATATATATAAATCCCTCTAAACTGTATAGATTTATACCTAATGTCTGTACACTTTGAGCCTTTGAAAACAGTCAAAATTCTTGTTTGGGCACAGATTCTCATTCTATAAAGTTGATTCAGATTCTGAAAAAGCACATAGTTTCTAACTTAATAACCAAAAAAGACCTAAATTATATTACTGGTTGTTTTGGAGTCATTGTTTTGTAGATATATGGTGCAATTATGCCATCAAAAAATCTGGAAAACCTGCTAAAACCTGCATTTGTTATTATATCTTAATTTAATTGTATTAAATGGTTTGTTAGTAAGACCAACTGTGGAAGGTCCAAAAAGCAGCTTTCAGCTCCAGAGCTGCAGGTTGCAGATCCCTGGTATAAATGCTAAATAATAACTGGAAATTAATTCATCTTTAATTGCAGAATTATAATCTTGCAAAGAAAATTCCAACAAATCCAACCTATAACTTTTATATAATTATTGAGTGTGGTGGAAAATACTGTAATTTTGTCAGAAATAAAATTAGAGGTGTCACTATTTTTACTACTCATCACAGTGCTTATAAGATAAGCATAACTATTGCATATTTTTAAACATATATTTAAGGTGTCAAGTAGATCAAAGCACCCAGAAACTTTTTTCTATGGTACAATTATATGACAGAGGAATATTTTACTCTTCAAAATGGAGTCAATGTGTGTTGGTGATTAGGCAACAGCTTCTCGCAATACTTCCCAATATTTAGAGTCAGAAAAATTAGGCAAATTGAACTGTAACAAAATTGTAGGATGACCCAAGTTTATCTCTATAAACTAATGACCACTGTTTTCTATGACGGAGGACTGCGACAGTGTGGGCTCATTTCTCCACCAAGGGTACATAGAAACCTATAGTACTAGGATGTTTTGAATGAAAATCTGGTGGCATCTGCCAGAAGACTTACACTTGGTTTCTGTTGAATCCTTTAGCTGGATAAGGATCCAGAACAAATGGCTAAATCAGTGCAGACATGGTTCACCAGACACAAAATCAACCGTCTTCTATAAGTCCTGTTGAAAACCTCTAGAGAGACGAGATTATAAGAAATGACCCATAATATTATAGAGACTTTGCAAGGAGAAATGGTCAAAAATCCATCTCTGTATGCTGAAAATGAAAGGTATTATCAGCTTTTTTTCAGTACAAGATAGTGCTACTATAATACTAATTTTAAAAAGTATGCGTGAAAAGTGCTGTGTATCACGGATGTGTGTGTGCTCGCCATTAATAAACATTGAAGCTGTACTGAAGAAACTTGTTGCTTCCAGAATTGGATCACTTGTTCCAGTTTAGCAGAAAGGCATGAACAACATCCATTTTTATAACGCTATTATTACTGCTCAGGAGTTGGTTTTTTTATACCTTTAAACCTCTAAGCGTGAGTGGGGTGGGGAACAGCAATAAATTGCTGTCTCAGTTCATCTTACCTTAGGCTAACCTTATTTTCTACAGCGTGGCAGCGGAGTACAGGCCCTGAGGTGAATGTCAGGTAGGCCCACGCTTTCCTGTTTTGGCCCTGTTTACCAACCACAATGTGTTCCACCCACCTCCGTCTTCTCATCCTCACCTCTTCGCACACTCAGTGGCAAAGAGATCCCCTTACACCTTCCCTACACACGTTTCTTGTTATAGGAGCTGCATGATACGTTCAAACAGGTTGTTGAATCAGCTTGGCTCCTGGGTTACATGTTCCTCCTGAATGGTGTGTGTTCCTGCAAAAGGCTCTGGATCTGCAGAAGTTCATATGAAATCCATCTTAAAAACATTATGGAAGCTGATCATTTTTTTTAGGTCGATTTTTATATGAGGTCTTGAAGAGTTAATATTCTAAAAAAGATGTTGCAAAATACCTGAGTGTAGAGCAGCCACCATAAATAGCTGAAGCTACACCTTATTTTAATAAGATGCTAAAGCAGGGAACTTCAGCCTTTATGGACTAAAGAGACATTTTGCTCTCAAGCTAGGCAAAACTAATTTTTTAGAGCACCAAATGTTTTGTGACTTTTTAAAAAATGATGTCTTATAAATTTAAATAAATGTGTACTTTAGGAAATTTGCCTTAATTCTTAAAGAACCATCATTTTATCTAAATTTTTAGGATTTAAAATAACTACAAATATAAAAGTTTGCAAAAGAAATATGTATAGTTCTTTTTTCTTGTGGGATGGACAGTTATGTAAAATATAATACCAAATAAATTCAAACTAAGTACAAGAAAAATGGATTTGAAAGTTTATTTGTGGTACTTTCAGTGTCATTTTGTGTGGAAATTCATTGCAAATATTGCAGGGGAAAAAAAACGGTTAAAAACTAGCATTTGATGTATCTATTTTTAAAACATTAACTGTTTCTTTTTAATCAAAGTTATTCAGAGCCAATTGTGACTGGGACCACAGAATTGAGACCCCTAAAGCCGCAAACAGAGAATAGTCTTATCAGAGAGAAATTTTTGGTCTATAATTAATTTTTTGTTTTGTTGAATCCCTACATGAAATAGCAGTCACTATTCCAAATAATCACACAACAGAGAGAGAATATGTCAAGGTAACAGGTTGTATTGTGAAATATTAGCATAAAATACATAAAGAGTGCATATTTCTTAAACTTATCCATTAATCCAAGTACTGGTTGACAAATATAATACACTTTTTCATTTAGTCAAGGTAATGGTGTATTATTTTACAATTATTTTCTTTCTACCTGTCGTGGCTTGACATTTCAGGCATACAAAGTGGAGAATCTGGTGATTGACTTCACTTAATCAAAATTGGTCTATTATTAGTATTAACGTTGTATAAATTGTGGCACGAAGAAAACCATAAGTTTACCGGACAATTTAACTGTGTAGTAAAGCAATCTGACATCAAGTTTCCAGAAAATGGTCATGATTACTCTAAAGAGTTTCTGTAAATGTCTATTGTTTCTGTTCAAATGTCAACGCCTGACTAATTCTTTCTGTCAGGTTTGAGTAGGATGACAGACTGATGATTAAGAGCTGGGAGGAAGATATAAAAGATAGGTTGATAGCTCTTGATCACTGGATCCTCGTAGTGACCTCTAGTTTCTACAAGTTTCTAGACTCGTTTTTACAGTTCAGATAATTTATGACACATTTTGCATGAATGCTGTCCTCTCAGATCGTGACAGATTTTCTTCTTCCAGTTTGGGTATGAGTCGGAGAAAATGCCGAAATGACCTGAATTTTCTCTCGTGTGCTAGTGCTGCCCCTCTCAAACCTGTTGCTGTGCATTGCTGAAAAGGTAGACATTCAGCTATTTGGAAACATTTTTGTTAGCAAGAAACACCTACATGTGTGTTTTGGACACTAAAAATATGAAACCCGTCACTCATATATTACAGTGGAGCTGTTTCTAAGTGGATGAGGCCTAATACTGCTGTTTGCAACCATAAGAAAATAGGCTATGGGACTCATTTTCTGTTTTAAGTTTCTGTAATACTATAGCAAATTTACCACTGGCCCATACTTACATAAGATGCAAATTTGTTTATGAGAATTGAGTCCCAGACCTCAAATCTAAGTCAAATTTAGAGTTTTTTTTTGGTGTGACTGAAGTGCCAAAACATTTTACCTTTTTCATTCTTGCTATGGTAACACACAGTCTAGCATAGACTAGACTAACTAGCTTGATATTAGCTTGTTCTTCTTAAGAGAGAGCAACAGGAAAAACCACTGTGCATTAAGCACTTGTAAACACTGCTGGGTGTTTTATTGTATTCTAATTCGATGTCCCAAAGTTAACATAAATAATTCCCATTCAGCACAACAACCATGTGATTGAGAAAGACTTGTAGTCTTCGACTCCAATCTCAACTTTAAAGAACATGCTAAAAATCTCAAATTAAGTAAAAATAATTTAATATTTTCACACATAACGTACTACTTTACATTTTGAACTTCGAAAGACATCAACTTTTCATGACCGTTTCGCTTGTTCAAGGTTTTAAATGTCACTGTTCGCCACTATTAAATTACTTCAATCAGAGAAAGCAAAATAATGCAATAAAAACTTTAACACAAACCAGAGGAGACACTGTGGTGAAAGACCAAATTTAGTCAAATTACTACTTGCAATTGCTATGCTGTTGCTGCATGACAATATCAATGGAGATTTGCCCACCTTTTCCTTCACCACAACCCTAGCATCCTTTTATGAGATGTAGCAGCCCAACCACTAACCATGTATATAAAGGGTTGGTGTTGAGGGCAGTCAAAAGTTATCCAAAAGACTAGATATATTGTTGGAATGGATAATATCCTACCTTATATTAAAGCACCTTTGAGTGCCCTAACAAAGTGTTATATAAGACCAATGTAATTTATTATTGCAGCCAAATTGTTCTTAGTGACTGTAATATTGCCCAGATTGATATTACAATGACAATTGCGATTCAACATGCTGAGCAGCTCTAATTAATACTGCAAAATTCAAGGTCATTTTTGCAATAATCATAGTAATTGTTAATTTTCTGTTAGAAATAAAAACAATTAGATCATGTTTACTTTTATTTTTATATTTACTAAAGACTGTTGTATGAATCTGACAACCTAAGCCTAATTTGCTGTTGCTATCACTGCTTTTAAGCATTTCTTACTCACTTATTGAGTCATGGAGCAAGCATCAACTGTAGAAAACCCTTCAAAAATGAATTTAAATGTCTCATTTACAATCCACTTAAAACTGGTGTTCAGCAGATTTGGCTAACAGTCTGCAGAGACAGAAATCTCTTGATTTATCAGTGTGATGCTAAAGGAAACAGCAGAACCAGCAAAAAGCCATGCAGTCATGCAGGCAAGAAGCAAGCAGCATAAAGAAATGCTCATGCAAGGCACCAAGTTCAAACGTGGAAACTTTTAGTGTGGTATCACGGCTGTAATCGCTGTTCCACCTGGCTGCCATATTTATCAGGAAGATAACATTCATACACACTCTTTACCCCCTCAGTTAAGCGATTGCCCTATTTATAAGCTTAAGAGAGAGGCTTGGTGTTAGGGGTTTTGGTTAGCCTTGTGCTAAAATATTATTTGACTTGTATGTGCAAGTTGTTTTGCATTAAACCATGTTTCATGTTGCATTCAGTGGCCTTTTCAGCTAATATGTCTTTGCCAAAATATGTCGAATGTTCTCAGCCCCAATAAAAATTGTGCCGTTCAATTGTTTAAACACTTTCATGCTTTAACTGTGCTAAACTTGGATTCAGTGCGAAGGAGACTGAGGCAAATAATTCAGTTCATATTTCTAGTTTGTGTGCTCCAGTTGCTTGATTTAAAGACGACACAAAGGAAATGTTTTCTGGCGAGGTTTAAGGTGACAAACTGAGGTTTGAACTTTCCATCTCTGATTGGATCAATTTTAAAATCTTTTCACTTAAAGGTTTAAGTCAAGTCAAATATATGTCATTCGGTTACTAATAAACTTACTTTAATTAAGAGAAATATCTCAGTTTGACATCTCGGTGTGAGGTTTTAATAAAATGGTGTGTGATTGTGGCTTCCCAGATTTGGCAGTGTAGCCGCCCATCAGCAGGGCGGTGTGTGTGTGTTTTTTTTTGTTTTTTTTTGCTGCAGAACACCTGGCCTCCCTGCTGGCGGGGCAGGAATGTGCAAGGTTGGGGAGGGTGCAGGTAGAAATCTGCAGAGTGCTCAGAACTCGACCCCCGGTAACATTTAAAGGTGCCGGCGTCAGCGGGAAAACGAAAAAAAAATCAGGGGAATGTGCTGCTTTAATCAGACCTGCTTTTCTGTCTCCATGCTTTTCGGTTTCTCTTTGTGCGTACTGTGAGGTGTGGTACAAGAGTGTGTGTTTGTGCACACGCGCTGCATACTGTACAAAGGAGGGCCTCTTGTTTTATAATTAAAGGAGCACTGTCACACCCTGCTCATATTTCTAATCTGGAGATTCTGTGTAGGTTTTCTCTTGTTTATATTTCTATTCTGCAGAATGTGCCAACCAAGTATCACCTTTTAAGTTATTTTCTATTTACAAAAAGCTGTTTCATACAGAAGCTCTCAACTAAAATGGATTTGCTGTAAAGAAAACTTGTATTTTTGTGTATTTCTTGCTTGTGTGCTCAAACAAGTGTAAATGTGAAAGTTGTTCTAATTAATTTAGAGCACTTTTAGGCATGTTTCTTGCTCTGTTAGCTGAAAGCAGGAAACCTCAAGAAGAGGGCTTTTCCCCCACTGTTACCCAGCCACCGCTGTGACCTTTGTGCTGTATGTAAATTCAAAAAAAGTAAAAGGAGTGGAGGCGTTTACACACCATGAGGAGAAAGTTATGCACACTTGAGTTTGTTTTCTTACTTCTCTTTACAAATGTGGAAGGCTTTTCTTTACTAAAACAGAAATAAGAAGTTAATATTTCTATGATTGGAGCCAGATCCCTTTATATTCCATGTCAGAATCATTTGGAAAAGGCATTTATCAATACAGATGTTCTCAACAACCAAAAAGAGAATACCATAAATCATTTTAAAACTTTTTCCACCTTTTTATATAGCTTATACATAAGCTATATAAAAAGGTGGAAAAAGTTTTAAAATGATTTAAACTTGGTATCAACATGTTGATACCAACTGAAACACAAATTTGTAGGAAACAAGGAAAAAGCACACTCTTAAAGCTCCCTCATGCCACTGAAATAATAAATAAATTTCAGCTTTCCAAGTCTTTATTTTTCAATTTTTTTCCACTTTCTGCATCCTTTATCTGTGAGGTTAAAAAGTATGAAAATTATTCACTTGTACAAAGACATCAGTCAGGATAAAAGTGCAAAACAAATTCCCTTAGCATTATGCTATAGAGCTGTGAAAACAGCCATGGGGAGCATATAGGACAACACCAACAAAACAGGCCTCATGTGGAAAATGTTTTATGGATTTTGGTGTCAAACAACTCCAAAGTTGTTTGTTTGGCAGTATTCTGCATCACCAAAAGAAGACCATACTCACAGGTAAACCTGGTGGTGGTAGCATGATAATCTGGGTTGCTTTTATCCTGTTCAAACTGGGTTTCTGTTTTTATTCAGTGTTATAAACCATTCCAAACGCAGAAGGATGGATTTTATTTTCAGCTTTACATTTATCCAGCAGACTTGTTTTCACTACAGATATAAGCAGTTTTGAGAGGAGTTATCACGGTCTAATTTTCCATGCCACATAAATCTGACAATTTAAGAGGGTTATATCCAGTTTTGAGATCCAACAGTTGATACCCGCTGCGTGAAAGCCTCTTTTATTTGTGGGCGCTTATGATGCTATAAACTGTTGTTATGATCCAATATAATTGCTGTACTGTTTTCAAGAGGCAATACAGAAACAGAAAAGCATTATTTTTTCCAAACACTATCATTACTTTGCAGCTTGAGTTTACTCCACGGAGTCACTTAAAATATTCAGTGCGATAATAATTTCAGAAAAAGGGAAAGTGAATCTAGCTTAGCTTTAGGAGTATTATTGTGATAGACTAGCCAAGAAGAAAAGGTGAGATGGAAGCAAAGAATGTGTGGAATATCAAAACATGTCAAAGATCAGAAAGAAGCGTGGGAAGCAAAGGTATGTTGACAATAACAAGAGCAGGGGAAGGGAATAAAAAGATAATATGACCTGGATGACATAATAAACCTGTCGTGATGGTCAGAGGCGAGAAGTCGCGGGTTGCATCTAAAGGAGACGAACACAGGGCTGCTTCCAGAATGAGCTGAACGGAGGCTACTACAAGCCTCAATCATCTGCATCGTTGATTCAGCAGGAATCCTCTGTGACAGGTGTTAGGTTTCATGAATGGCTGTGTGTGTTTGCATGCACAAGCAAATGCCTGCTTCTTGGCAGTGATGGCTACAATTTGCATAATCGGCCTGCAAACCATACCGGCAGTTAAGTCTGCATCGTTGGTTTTTTACCTTTACCAACTGATGGATTTCTTATTTGAAATTATACTCATTGTGTTAGGGTAACCTCTTATCAGAATGCATATTTTTAAGTAAAAGCTGGTCTTAACTTAATATAAAAAAAGATTCACTTCAAGTTCAACTGAAGTATGTAGAAAATGTGATGTCACAATTTGGCATTAATGCATGCTGAAGTTTAGTAGAGGCTGGGCTTTTTGCACTGGTTCCTTGGCTATTTGCTCCGTCAGCATTATTATTTCATCTGACGATGCTTAATATTAATGCCGTTTTGTTTCGTCAATAATAAATGACTGGGGTTGAATGTTGCCACCTTAGCCAGGGTAGTATTACTCCCAGTTGCTTTGTTTTGGTCGTGTGGGCGTTTTACAGAGAGAACTGAAAGTGAAGTGCAGTTTCTGAAACCAAAGCAGGCATACGAGCTGTTTTACAACTGTTTTATTAATTTGACATATAGTAGCCACACCTGAACCCCTTCTATAGGTCCCAGTGTGTGATGATAACAAGAGTGTAATTTGGTATCTTGAGCGTTTGACTCTGAACTTCAATCTTGGTAAGAATTTTTGTTTCAGACTGCTATGTGAATAAAGATGTGTTTTTGTAGATCCTGCCTTCCTACGACCATTAGATTCTATAGCCATCAGTGATTAAATGCATTCTGGTATTTGAACAGTTTTATTATCACCTATTGTAATTATCTTTTTTTTTTTAATGTTGAAATATACATACGCATCGCTTCTATTGTACAGTATCTTACTCTTATTTATGGAAAATGGTGTTTGATTTAGACCTAATCAAATTGGAGAAAATCCACATAAAATTTTAATTTGTGTACTCAAAAGAACAGCCAAAATAAATAACACCTTTTCAAAAAGCAAAATAAGACCGGATTGAGGTTTGTTTTTGCATTTTCTGACTGTTTTGTTAAAAAGGCAAAAGAGGTGAATGGAGTTCAAGTCAACCTGCCAATTCATTGGGCCAAAACGACAAACTGGACATTTTAAAGATAGTAAACACCACAAATCTTGGCTTTATTGTTGATGTTTGACATTTGTGTGCAGCAGCTAATCTTTCTCACTTATTGTTGTACGTTGTTAAATTAACGGTCAGGCAAAGAAGCCATTTTTCTCTTCTGAATACACCATCAACCAAGATTGTGTGACTCTGTTGGTAAAGTACACTTTACCACAGGAATACGTAAGAAAAGTTAGTTCATTCTTTTTAGGTGTTTTCTGTTTCCACACACATCTATATTTATTCTACATATAAACATTGTTTTATGTCTGAATAAATGCATTTTATTCTTGTTGCTGACCAAGTAGTACCATTTGTAATTGACCACCTGTTTGTTTCTGGCCTAGTTTTTGCTTTGTGAAACACTGTAGAGTGTTTTTATGCACAACTACAGTGTGTGTGTGTGCTTTCTTTTTTTTTTTTTTGAAAGCTAGAGTCTATTTATATATATTTCAATTGTTTGAAAACATCAGAGCATTTGTATGCATGTCTTTGAGTTACTTTGAAGAAATTAGAGCATTAATGGGACAAATAAAGTTCATTTGTTGTCAGTCTACATCTGTACCAAGATTGTTGTTTGGCTTGGCTTTTTGCATGCCTGATTTTAAAGTTAAATAATTTAAATGTATGTTTACGCTATCTGCTAAAGTAAGAATGTTTGTCGCAGAGCCGACAGGAAGGCTGCAGGGCTGTCTGTGGTTGCCATAAGTTGAGAGAAGCCCACCGGTGAGAGAAGCTTTAGGGTCACGGGCCCTTATAGTGCAAACACACAGATTCGGACGTACGCAGATGCTCTGCCGCATGTTTGTAAGCTCTGCTGACTGCAGGAAGCAATAATGGCAGCATGCTTCCGGAGTTCCGGAGGCTTCTCTCAGGGGAGCGAAGCCGTCCTGTCCAGCTCAGCAGAGCAACGCTGAAAAGAACACAGCGGTGCAGAAAATTATGGAACATTGTCAATAGACTAGAGTACAATTGAGAATGGTACAATACGACGGAACTGGAACAGTTTAAAAAAAAAACAACAACAACTGAAATAGTTGCAGTAAGCAATTATTTGCATAAAGAAAAAATAAACCAACTAACTAAATGTTAGCTGGTTTGTTACGATGCATTATTTTCCTTCAGGCTTGTAAAATGCACACAGTATCCTGTGTCATGTTGCATTTGACACAAAGTCTTAAGAAAGCTGTTACATTTGTTTAGTAGCGCACCAAAACCTGTATGAGACTGTTTCTTTTTTGTCAAGGTGGGGCATACTTGCACACATCTAATCAAACAAAATCCACATAAATGGATCTTTTCAAGTTTCATAAAAGCATGTTGCCTCTATCATTGCTTTTTTTTTTTTTTTTTTTACATCAAGAGTCCTGCACAGACTAGATATGTTCTGGAAAATATTTGTATTCCTGACTTCATCTCCTTCCATTAATATCCATTATCTTTCCAACTGTCTATCCTTTCATTGATGAATCTTTAGAGATGGACAATTTTATTGTAACCAGGGGAAAAGTTATCTTCATAAGATTTGCGCTTTGTCATAATGACAGACTAACTGATTATGTTTTCAAGCTTAGCTAGATGAGAGCATCAATAAACACCCACATAATTGAAATATGATTAAGTGGAATTGTTCTGTCTAGAGTAAGAGTACTACTACCTAATGTAACAGGTGAATTGAAGTAGCCTGTTTAATAATTAATTTTAATTGTATTTAAAGCAATATTTTTCAGGGATGAAAATAAAAGACAACATAATTCATTTTTAAAAACATTGTCACTTTTGCCCCTCTTGAACAAATACAAAATATTTTAATACCCGTATATTTATCCATCTGTTATCCCATAGTCCATTCATCTAACCCTGTATTTTTGTGTTCGTTCATCCATTTGTCCTCCCATCCAGGTTTCCTTCAATAATTTTGTCCATTTTCTGTCTGTCCCTGTTCCAACTAACCATCTCTTTCCATTCCCACTTATCCACCCTTCTGTTTGTTCATTTTATCCATCCATTAATCTGTTAATCCATTATTAGGCCAACTAGCCAACATTCTTTTCTTCCTGCTGGTTCCATATTTAAAATCTGAGCCATGAAGAAATGGCTGGAAATGTACGGGACTTTGATATGACAAATATGTAGGAACTCTGTTAAAAACAGCCATTCTCTTCTAATGTTAGAATTATTATTCTGGTTTTTTTTTTGTTTTTTTTTACAATTTAGACGGTTTGTTTTACATTAAAAGCTATTACCCAGACACATTTCAGAATAATATACACATCCCCCTCTATTTCTAATGCACAGCCCCTGTTGCTAGTTTGTCCCATTTCTTTTGTACCATTTTAGACACACGATGATGCAACTTGGCAGAATTGGCCTGTGGCAACTTTGGATATAAATGGCTCATCCTGGGCTAAAGAAAACAATGTTTGTGATATTCATGCAGTCCAACTTCTTAATGATGACATGGTAAAATATATGATGATACATCTTGGCCAATAGTTTAAGGTTGCATTCATCCCAGTCCTGTTTAGTTTGCTTTAATCAAACTCTAGTTTATTTGCCTGGAAAGTCCAATCCATTTGTGGAGGTGTGAATGTGTAATCAAACTCTGATGTGAACCAAAAAGGGAATTATCGTCTACCTAAAAACCTCAGTCTCAATTTGGTTGAAGTGAACTCTCTCGAACACATATCTGAATGCCAAGCAGACTGGAGAACACTTCAAGAACAGGAAGCAGGCAATAGCGCATAGCAGTGTGGGTAAATGCAACCTAAACAAACGTGTCGTCTTTTAGCAAAGACAAAACAGAAATCCTACAGCTTTTAAAATCAGATGCTACTCCATTTTGGTTTACATTTGGTGAAGAAGGAAGTTGCGCTCATGTCTTGAGCGGTTTTTGTGTCATTTCCTTCAGTGGTTCTTGGTGCAATGCCACCACAGGTTTTCTAAAGGGTTTGGATCGTTTGACTCAGTTCAATGTGAATCTTGCAATCTTGTCCCTCTATCAAACAGTCTCCCAGACTGTCAGGTGTGACAACACCCTTATTCAAGTACTGGATTTTTTTTTTTTTTAAATGCTTCTGTATTTAACCTTTTAATTTGAAGATGGTGTTAAGCAGTGTGAACATTTTTTTCGGGGCAGCTTGTCTGATTAAAGTGAATTGATGTGTTGACCTCTCCTAACCCAAAGTTGATGTGACACTCCACTTCATTGTGCTCAGATGCTGTTTGTTCTCCGGCGACATTTACAGCGGGGGCTTGAGATGAGACAGGCTGATTACTGTGAGACAGCAGGAAGCAGTCAGATCACTAAGCGTTAACAAATAAAAGTAAACAATATGGCAAGCAGAGACTGTCTGCTGCTTGCTTTACCACAGGAGCCAATAAAGAAAAGGTCATTACTTTGATTTTGGATCACACTTTGTGATCAGATAAAATGATGAGTGGAGGAGCTGTTGTGGAAAAAGATGATGCACCACATGAATAAAGTCCCTCTTCACCATCCATGAGTCCCATTCGTCATTGTGAGGCTCGCTCTGTTCTTCTTTCTGCATGGCTTCATCTCAGCGTCCTCTTCTGCCGGGCTGACCATCCCGCCGACAGCGTCACTGTGCGTGCCTGCCTGCCTTTGTTGGTACGCTTGCACATGTTTGTGCCTCTACTTCTGCATTTATGCGTGCCAGATTGTTTATTTGTGGTTGTTCTGTTGGCGGGCAGAAGAGCGACATTAAAACCTGCACATCTTGCCAATCGCAGACGCATAACATGACATGAGCCAATATTATATACCCACTCCAAGTGGAGGTGGCAAGCTCTGTCGCCTGCTGTTATGAATCAGATGGATAGTGATGAATCTCATCCTTTCATCTATTTGTCACTTGATTACATCATAGAAATATTATTGTGTGCATGACACACACATTCTGTAAAAGACATTTGCTCTTTTCCTGTGTGGGATTCTTAGCTGTGTGAGAATTTCCTCTGAGAGCAGCAGAGGTGTTTTGTACAACTGCTACTCACAAAAATGGCATTTTCCAGATTCAGATGAGCCATGTTTGTGTATTTAAGCATGTGAAATTTTGAAGAATGTGTGGTTTTTAGACAAATAGCCCGGTGTCTACTTCCTGGGGAAAATGTAGCTCATATGGCTCATTCCATTGGAAAAAAAATGGTATATAGCGGTAATAATCACAAAGTAATAACTAGGACTTCAACTAACGATTATTTTACAATGGATTAATCTGTTGTTTGTTCTGAAGATTAATTGATTAATCAGTCTTGGACGCTCATTCTTGCAGCACCTCCAGTTCTGTTGTCAAACCCTTGGCAGCCTCTCTGATCACTTTGCATTTTGTCTTTTAGGGTGTTTTCACACCTCATAGTCCGGTAGACTCGGTTCAATTGGGGTCCAAAACTGCAACATTTGCTACATATTCAGTTGTTCTCCTTCACAGTGTTCTATTAAATGAACCAAACTGTCTGAGCAACATGTTCACCTCTTCGTCTGTGATGATGCTGCACCAAGTATAGCTAAATAAAATGACACGAAAACCTCTCAAGAAGACAAAAACACAATTTTCTTTCTTCTAAAAATGTAAACAAAAATTTAATGGTATCAGATTTTTGCGGTTGTAGGATTTCTCTTTTGTCATTGGATAAAAACAACAAACCATTTCTCTCTTAGCACTAAACTCAAATGTTTGTTCTAGTTGTATTTCTCCATAATGCATCACCATTCTGCTTGGCATCTAGATAGTTTTAGGTGGATCAGAGTTCGCTTTTTTAGTCCACATCAGTTTGATTGCGCATTCACTCCTCCCCTATAAACCAGACTTTCTAAGTAATTGAACTAAACAGGGCTGGTCTGAAGGAACCCTTAGCCAAATTTAAAAAAAGTTTATGAAATGCCAGTGTTGTCCTGTATTTTTCTGAGTTACTCTGGCCATCCAAGCAAGTTCACCCCCTAACCTGACCGCACGATCCAAAGAAGTTTCTTAAAACCTTAAAATACCACCGCATGACCTCATGTGAAATCACATTCCTCCACAGTCAGAAAGAACTTGCACAAGTTTAACTTTCATGGCAGGTTTACAAGGAGGAAAAACACAAAGGTCAAACTGAAGTTTAACACAGAAAATGTAGACACAGACCAAGAGTTCTGAAATAATATTTTTTGGACAGGTGAGTCTAAAACTGAATTATTTGGACATGTTTGTTATAAACTAGAGCTGTAACGATTCATCAAATGATTCGAAGAACTCAATTTTTTAAATTCCTTGAGACTATGTTAAACTATTTAGCATGCTGTGGTCCGGCCGTGTAAGTATTTGTGTTGTGCAACATCCTCTTCTGCCAATGAGATGTTGATGAATGCTAAGGGCTTTAGCAGCTATGGAGCGGGATGCAAGGGACAGAAAGAAGCGCCACCAAGAAACAGACAAAAATTGTCAAAAGTGTGGGATCACTCTAAACTATATAGAAAAGAAAACCGTTTGGTTCGTGTACTAAAAAATGGAATTAGCTTTTCACAATAGCAAGTCCTTGATGCCAAAACACGTCAGCAGGAAACATGCGCTACATGCATCAACCTCATTCGTGGCTGATAACAGGTGGCATTTTTGTTCCCTTTGAAAAAGACTCAAACTTTCATCTGTGATTGTTAGTACAGAATCTGGCATGTTATACATGAACAACAAAATTAATTTAGGCTAATATTACAGGTATTTGCCGATCAAGAAAAGTAAGGACGTGAAAATAAATAAATAGATTATGAGGACAATCTATTTTCTGATTTTTTTTTAATACTTCACGCTTGAGACTAAGTGCTGTTCAAATCATATAAAATGTTTCCTTATTTAAAAGAAAAAGAAAATAATTGTTTATTACTTGGATTTTCACTTTCATATATTTCTTTTACTAGCTTAAGTAGCTACTACAGAACGGGACAATGTTTTACTTGATTAATAGTCAGAATAATCAATATATTACTTGAATATTAAAATAATTGTTTACAACAGCCAAATTATAAACCACACAGGGAAAAAACCCTCAAACCAGCCTTCTCACTTTATTTTATAAGACAGCATAGTGGAGAAATCCAACTGAACAAGGCAAGACATTTTCCATCAAGTATACACGTTTCTTTGCTTTAACATTTTGCAGCAGAAATATGTCTGTGATATAGTTCTTTTTGTTTATGTTTTCGCTTCCTGGGTCCAAGGCCAGCAAGCCTTTACTACAATAACTGGGTGGAATGATGTTATTATGATGCATGGAAGGTCACTTGTGAAAAGCACTTCGTTCACTAGCTTTGGTTATGAGCCATTATGGATGGTAAAAAGATGAAGTAACAGAAAGTGTGCAAGAAAGTACGCTCTGTACAGATGTATGATGTTTTGGTAAATGGGTGGTGGGTGGAAGGTGAATTGTTGTGTGGTTATTAGTGAGCATGCGTTCTCACCATCTGCTAGTGGTCTCTGAGCTTTGAGATAATCTGTAATGACAAGCCACTGGCATGCACAGCAGACCCTCAACATGCACAGTTTATTAAAAATGAAGCATTCACTCACCAGGGTATTGGTATTCATATAGCTTTTCCTATTTCAAAAGTTTATAATATCCAGCAAAATACAAAACCATTGTTCTGAACTATGGAAACTGGAGTTTAGTTCTTGGTCTGGTCTTGACTGTCTTGAGTCATCTAGTCAGACATGGAAGCAGTTAGCGTCACAATGTGTGAAACAAAGTAGTTTTGATTTGTTAATCCTGTAATAATGAGAAAATGAGACACAGCTAGCGTCGTCTACCAGCTACTCACAATCATAGGAGGAGATATTATTCAGCAGTGTGGTTTAGGATTTACTTTGAATATTAGTTAGATGGTTAGATGTATTCAAATTTGAATTACTAATTGACATTAGTTGGCTTTTGGTTGGACTGAATGTTTTAAAACATTCAGTTTTAATCGTATAGGACTACAGTCAAACTAATTTTAAAACAATCCAAAAACATGAAATCAAGCATGTCATAAAACTCAATTAATCACATGATAAATTGAGCTTGATCATTTCTACTCTGATAATTATTTATGGCTTTGGTTCTTAGTGGCTTTTATTTCCTTGTTGTTTTATTTTGGATCTTTAAATGTCTTCCAGTTGCAGTGTGGGGTTAGTTAGTTTTTGAGAAGGTGAGCTTGCATTATAGAACCATTATCAATATATTACTGGAAAAGGGTATCAAAACGACAATATTATCATTTATTGCAATAATTTTGCGAGCAGTTCATCATCCAATTAAATTTGTTATTGTGACAGGCATAGATCTAATTGCATTATTATGCCATTATCAACTTATTAGTTCAAATTGTTCCAAATGACAATATTATTGTTTATCGCAATAATTTCAAAATATTTTCATCATGGTTTGCTAGATTTAACATATGAATTAAACTAAAAGCTTGTGTCACTATTAAAATCATCTGGTAAACAAAAACATCAGAGGAAGGGTGTTTTAAAGCAAAAAATTAAAATTAGAGTAATTATTTCTGCCTAATTGTTGTTGTGAGAACTGTTCTGTTTCATTACAAAATTTAATTTTATTTTGTGTAGTGCAAAGATTCCAAACAATATATTGTTGACTGTATGGTGTTTTTTATGAATGTATTTTTGTGTTTTTATGATTTAAAGAACTGAATTGTTGCTGAAATGTGCTATGCAGATAATCGTGATTGATTTTAACCCATGTTTTACCTAATATATGTATATTTTCAGTTTTTTCAAAACTTGTGAAGGTTTGAGCTTGCCCTCTGATAGACATTCTTTTCTGATGAAACACATTCTCTGCTGCCTCATTGTACCTGCACAGGCTTGCATTTCTCACTGGCTGCCTTTACTGAGTCATTTGGAGAAAACTACAACACACTGTACATACATCGACTATATTTTTTACTCTCCCGCATTTCTCGCTTGTTTTGCAACATGAAGTTTTGCATTGCTAGCAATCTATTTGCAGCCTAAATGTTACAGATTTGAGCGCAGCTTAATAACCCAGCATTTTTCCTTTTATTTATTTATTTTTTTATTACCATTTCTCTAACACATCGTCTTCATCTTGTGCTTTGTGTTTGCTTGTTGCAGAGCCTGGTAGGAGCGTGATGAGCGCGCGCTTCCGCTTGCCTGCTGGCAGATCCTACAATGTCCGGGCGACGGAGCTGGAGCGAGACAGGCAGCACACACAGGTCGTGTGCAACGTGCTGCTGCTGGACAACACTGTGCAGGCGTTCAAAGTCAATGTAAGTAACCCAGTGCATTAATGGGATAAAAGCACCCATGAGCTATTTATCATTCACACATTGCCACCTGGTTTTTATGTAATTGGTAAAGCCATGTACAGGTGCTTGTTAATAATTTAGACTGTCATTTAAGAGGTAATTAATCTTGGTAATTGAGTTCAATAAGTGAAACTCGGTTTATATAGATTCATTATGCAGAGTGCATATGGCAGGCCTTAATTTCTTTTTATTTTATGACTAACAGCTAATGGAAACCCCAATTTCATTTTTTAGAAGAAGACATTACATGAAACCAAATTAATACAGATATGTCAGCCACTCACTGGTTCCTGTATGCACCCAATATTTGGTCGGGACTCATTTTGCTTGAATTACTGCACCAGTAGAGCGTGGCATGAAGGTGATCAGCCTGCCTGCTGTGGGGTTAAGTAAGGTCAACTTGCTTTAGTAGCAGCTTTCAGCTCTTCTGAATTATTATTATTTCCTCTGGTGTTTCTCTCGTGCTCCTCTGACTAGTCCTCCATAGATTCTGTTTGACCTGCTGGAAAATTAAATATGTATCTCCATACATGTCCCAACATTCTGAGAGCTTGATTTCCAAGTCAAAAGGAAAATTTTCTTTCATTTGGAAAGAGGACACCCCTGATTCAAGTAATATATTGATTGTAGCATAATCATATAAGTTTGCCCTCTCAAAGACCAATAAGCTTTAATTTTGTAAACTACACTTAATATGAGAAATGGAAGATATTTTAAATATCCAAAATAAAACATAAATAAAATGGATAATGACATCTCTGTAAAAAACAAACAAACAAAAAAAAAACCAACAAATTATCATCAGAATGAAAATGATCAAGCTTATTTTACTTTTCATGCAGTTAATTGTGTAATTGCATACCACAACATTCTTACTTTGCACTTCTCTCAAGACTGGGGCTATCTCTGTTGCTTTTCTGCCACACTTTTTCATTTCAATCAACTTTCCAAAGAGAGTCCTCTATGAACAGTCAGCAGATACCTTTTCTGTTGTCCCCTCAAAATTCAGTGACTGCTCACATGTCAAGTTAGCAGTTCTTCCCATAATCACAATAAGGCCTTGATATATCATTTCTGTATTTAAAATATGTTTTTTTGCTGAAATAAATACTTTTTTTGAGGATTACCAGATTTATTGTACTTGCTTCTTAATGACTCAATATAATTCTGTTCTATAAAAAAATATTTTAAATTTTTTTCTGGATGTGTTAGCATCTCTTACCAAATATACATAATACACTAAAACCACCCCTATACCCTCTCATGTTGCTCCCCCATGAGAGGGTATAGTTCTCCTTCCTCTTCCTCACCTCCTCATCTTAATCTGGTTTAGAGGTTTCATATATCTGTACACCTTCGTTAGAATACATGTAAAACCCAACCCACACTGTTAATGTCCATTTTCTTTTTCACAGCGATAATGAAGTTCGTTGGCCCAAGTGTCTCATCACGAGTCGTCGCTTTTAGAAACACATGGATGAACCAAAAACGGAAGTGATGAATAAGCTCATGATTTACAGTCGTTTGTCACGTCTCTTTCTGGCTCCATGAGGCTCTTTGTCATGTGCTCGATCAGATGTATGTCGGCATGAGTCTGGAAATTCCCTTTGAGTTAAAAATTGCTCCTTTTTGACAAACCACATCCTTATTGTGTAGAAAACAGCAAGTGTGTGTGGAGCCATTATATTCATAAAAATATGAAATGTATGCTTAACAAAGCCGTTCTGTGTCTGCTGCTTGGTAATTGTGTTTCTAATCTTCTTTTTAAATTATCGGTCTGAAAAACTAAATGGTTGACATGAGAAATAGACGCTATAAAGGAATACACAGATTCTCAAGTTATTTAAAATGGTTGCTTAATATGAGAAAATATTGAATATTCAAAATAAATAAGGTCAAAATTAAGGTGGAAGTATTTCCAGTAGCAGTCAGTCTTGCAATGAATGAAAGAGGCCTCTGATGGAAGGCTGTTGCTGTATGAAGATATCATTTACAAGAAGTCATCTTTTTTTTTTTACATGCAAGCAATGAATCCTTCTTCAGGCTGGTCTTTCACATAAAACTCCATCAAATTACATTGAAGATTGTGGTTGTGGTGTGACAAAATGTGAAAAAGTTCAACTGATATAAACTCTTTTGCAAGGACATATATTTGATCATTTTTATTGCAGTTTTTTTTAAAAATCGATCTTTGTCATGGAAACTTTCTATAAACACTCTTTCTTAACTAGAATTTTTGGGAACAAAAAAAATCGATCAATTCTTAAGTAATTTATAAAAACTATAACTTTTTACTATTTATTAAAAGGGTCGGAAACATTTCTTTGAAACTCATCAAATTGTCTTTTTTGCTCTTCTGGGAGCTTTTGTCCTCGGCTCCGTCAGCGCTACTCAGTCCTCCCCGTGTGACACTGAATGAAACGACTCGGTCTCTGTCGGTGTCATTGATCAGAAGCCTACAGCCGCAGCAACTTCCTGGAAAGACGAGCCATCCTCCAAGCAACAATACTTCCATTGATCCTCTTTCTGGCCAACCGCCAGCGATTCTAGTGGAGAGTGAAAATCCAGAAGCAGTCACTTACTGTCATGGAAACCAGCGAGCTTGTGTGCATGCGGGAGGCTGCATGGGTGATCTCAGATAGATGGAAATTATAACTAACATCAGGCAGAATCAGTAGTAGATCGAAAGCTTCAAGAGTAGCTTTAAAGCTCAAGTTGATGGATGATTCTTTCAGATAATAGAAAAAAAAGGTCAGAGGGATAATTTATTTAGATGCATTGAAGAGTTTACCATAGTAACCACTGCTCTCCATGTAAACATTCAGTTGCCTGGAAGAGGTATTTGGTCATAAAGTATGCAGCAGAGCTAAAAGCAGCATCACTTTGCTTTACAGACCACATTAATATTACCAGATGTGGAAATAAATGCATAATTTATCTTATTACCAACATGTCTGAATCAATTTCCAAACGTAACCTTTAAGTTCCTTCTAAAATTACACAAGATTTCCTTTAATCTATCTTTAGTTGTTTCGTGATTACGACGCTTCAACTTATTGCATATTGTGAAATACATTTGATTTAGTCGTTCACTGAGGTCATAATTCTCAGTAAAATCTACAATCTCATTTTCACACAGTGATTGGGCAACATGACGCTGCTGCTGTTCCTCTTTACTAAATCAAACTGGTTAAATGGAGACCAGCTCAGCATGATATCACTGTGGGGGTTTTTATGCCACCAGTAATAGACCAGTGCTGGTAAGTTTCTTGCTATTTCCAGGAAACACCAACTTTCTCACCAATAAAAAAAGGAAGAGAAAGTCTGGTTACCCATAAAATGCATAACCAGAAAAGAAAGCTGCTAAGAGTTGATGGGAGCATGGTTGGAACTAAATACAGAGTATTTAGAGCTAAATACAGAGCCACTTCTTCATTTTCAAGTGTCACTCTAACAGGCTATTGTCTGATTCAATTCTAGTTAAGGATGGGCGATATAGCTTAAAAATAAAATCCCCTATTGTTTTATTCTTCTTTATTTCCAGAGCTTTTCTCAAACAACAGAAAATATCTAAAAAAAATAGCTTTATAGCTCAGTCATTCCTTCTGAGTTCACCTGAAATCAAAGTCAAAATAAGTCAAAGCTATAAAACATGCTGTCAAAAAATAAAAGTGGAGTAACATACTCTGAACCATAGAAATGCAAGAAGTTGGTGGAAAAAAAAAAGAAAGTACAAGTTTTCCAAAAATCAAATCCTCAAAAAAACAGAAAATATGATCACAGATAAAATTGATTTGTTGTCCAGTTTGGAGCATATCCATAGGTATCTGTTCCTTACTGTAGTGAGAGTGAATTTGGGCAGGAATGTGGAAAACCAGAAATTTTATTTCGACTCATTGAAATTCAATGAGTCGAAATTGAAATTCTGGTCCAAAGATAATGAAGACAATTCAAATTATCTGATTAGTTTGCTGTATGTGACGCCTATCTTCTAATCACAATATTTTGTGGTACTGGTACTGTAATGATAAAAGTGATGATTTGAACTATTAACTTCTATTTCTTAGGTAACTGTATGACTTTGTGTTACAGCAATCATAGCCTCACAAACAGAAATAATGCTCTTGAAAAACAATCCCATTTGCAATACGTTTTCCTAGGACACCAGTCACATAAATAAGTGTGATTGTTATTACTAAACTGCACACAGAAACTGCATTTAATCATATTTTCAAGTTTATTGATATTTTTTTATATGAACAAACATTGCTGAACCTAGTAAAACTAATAATCCCACTAATATGAACAGCTTTGGGAGTTTTAATCATTAATTGGAATTTATTGTAACAACGATAAATTGAAATTCTTACCATAAGAAATGTATCACAATAATGATAAATGATACAATAAATGCCCACCCCTAGTCAGAGGTTCGTCATACAGCTAAAAACATATCCAGAGTTGGATTGAATAATCCAGTTAAAATCCAGACATAAAAAGGGCTTTTGTAGAGAAAGTTGCAAAGTTCTTTCTTTTACTCATCTGTCAGGTTGCATTTAAACCATTGAATTCTTCATAAGTGGCTGGAGTTAGGACCATTATTGTGGTTTAATTGTTGAGATAAGAATTTATTTTACAAGCAACTAATTAACTGATTAACCAGGAGTTTGGGCAAAAAATGTATAGTTAGAAGAGAAAGTAATTTAGAAAGTACTGAAAAGACATGATTCGTTTTTGGTTTGATGAAAGTAAGTATAAAATTTTATTTTATGATCATGTTTTCCTGTCTGGACAGACTTCCTCTAATGTTCCTGAATTTCCCTTCTCCTCAAATACAAATTCATCCTCCATGTTCAGTCTTCCTTCCTGTTGCAAAAGGGAAGTCCATGTGTCACTAGGCACACAGACACTGGGATTTCCCCTTCAGTGTCACTCCAGCCACTGTCTGTGGGTCTTTTTTTTCCCACTTTGATGCCAAAGATAAACCCCAAGGGTATAAAACTTATCATCACATCTTCCCCCTTCGCTCCCCCTTTTCTCCAGTCAGTCTCTCGTGATTGCTCTCTATCACCATGTCTCCTTCCTCTCTCCTCACTCTCATGCACACAGACACTTTTTCAGTCGGCACAAAGAGCGTTTGTCTCACCCGGTCGCATCGTCAATCACCTCTTTTCTTCCATGCTTTCTCTCGTCTCCCTCAGTGTCTCTTTCTACTTTCATTTGCATTCTTTTAGTTGTTTTTTTCCCCCCTTTGAAAGTCTCCAGTAGTTTACATCGTGTAACACTTCGTGACACATTCTCTTTGAGTTTGACCCATCAGCTACTTTTAAAATTTTTGTTCGGTAAGATGACTGAAAAGGACCGCATGCGGACATGTTTGCCTGTGTGACTCAGTTTTATTTCAACAACATACGGCTGTTTGCCGTTGCACTGGGTCACATTCGGTGTGCACGCTTTCAGCGAGCGCAGTGTGAGACTCACAGAGGGCTCACACATCCAACTGAAAAGCTGCATCATACAAAGGAGAAGCACTGGAAAAGCTCTAGAGTTCTCATGTAGAGAAGATAGATGTGTCTTCATAGCAGGGGGATACAAGCAGAAATGTTTTTCACTTCTATTTTTCTTTTAAAAGGGCAGTATTATGTACAATTGACATTTCTGAGCTTTAGACCGTGTTATAATGTCTTCGCAACATGTTGAAATGTTCCTTCATGCATTTTTGAGAAATTATTTAATCACCCATGGCAGCCAGTCAGCTGTACAAAATGCCTGAGCGGACCAAGCGTCGCCTTCGAGAATGAAATCCCAATAAGCTCCTTAAGACTAACCAGCAGCAATTAGTAAACACCTGGTGAAACATCTGCTGAGCTCATTATTCCAACTTCTCAGTGGAACGCTGGTAAAAACCTTGTGAAGACTTCCTGAAGGCGATGTTTCAGAAAGTGCAGGAATTCCTTAAAGAGACAGAGGCCCAATTTCAAGGTGTTAATTACAAAGTCAATTTTTTTTAAGTCATATACAGCATTTTTATAGCAACTGAAGGTAGCATGGTTATTTGATTGTTCTAAATAATGGCACTATGTGCCTGTAAAGTACCTGCCTGTTTCTATAAGTGGGATGCAACTAGATCATAAGAATTTACCATCGCTTTGTGTGTAGGCTATTTTACTTCAAAAGGACTCTCTTTCTCTTTCTAAATATCAGTAGAGTTTGGCCAATCAGATGTAATCAGAAAACACCCTTTTCACAACCAAAACAGGTGTGTAAACACGTTACAATGGCCTAGTCAAAGTCCAGACCTAGATCTAAGTGAGAATCTCTGGTAACACTTAAATATTGATCTTTGCAGATGTTCTCCATCTAATATGACTGTTGTTTTGCCAAAGAGACAAGTAAAACCACTCCTGTTGCCCTAACGGCCTCATTGTAAATTGATTGCTGTTATGTTAATTATTTCCATCAGTGGCTTTACACCACTTCACAAGTTCAAATGCTGAAAAAGAACAGAGGGGCACACAGGCTTCACTAACATTTAATGGAGCTTTGACTACACACACATGCACACGCACACTGCCAGCTCTCCTAGAGGGCTGCCATGTCAACATGTCAACTGTCAGCTATCATTCGCTCACACACTCTGCACTGTAAAACTGTGTAACTGTGTCACCAGGGCAAAGAGGAGAAGTGGACGAGAGCACAAACTGTGTCTCTGTGTGTGTGTGTGTGTGTGTGTGTGTGTGTGTGTGTGTGTGTGTGTGTGTGTGTGTGATTTTTCTCCCGTGGGAGCGCTGATGGCGTTCCACACTCAGCTTCTCCCTCTTGCTCTCAAAGTTTCAGGATCAGGTGTGAATTTCTGCTCCACTTGTGTTCCCACAGTTTATCCTCTCGCCCGTCCTACGCTCTCTCAGAACGATGAGGTTTTAATGATTGATTCGATCAATTATTCCTCGCTTTTTCCAGCCGTTCTTTCTTTTCTAAGTGGCACTCTGTTCACTCTTTGATTTGCTTCCCCTTGTTTACGTTTTTCCCGCTTCCATTAGTGTGACATTTCGCTGTCTGGCTCGCATCCAATTCACCGCAGTCCATCCAAAAGTCAAATTATTTTCTCTCTTTCGAATTCACGTTCAGGTCTATCTTAGGTTTGGATTATTTTGAAGTCAGCTGGATTTGAATTAAGTTGTTTTAGCAGATCGATACGGTTCATTAATGTGAAAATACAGTCATTAGGCGTTCATGATAATATATTTCTGCTCAAAATGGAGATAAATTTAAAAAAAGAACAGCCCACAGGAGTTCATCAGCTTAATTCCTTAAACATGTAACTCCCCAATGCGGTTGGAACCATATTAAATGAGGCTCAACACGGACTAGTTGCGGATAAATTTTAAATGGATGGAATGTTTCTGCAGCAGCGAGGGTCTTTTTAAATAATTTAGATGTCTGTGGTGGGAAAAGGGGATTCGGCTCGCTCACTGTTCCTTCCCTGACCTTTCAGTGGGGAGCTGCAAGATGGGATTTGCAGGCCTGTTTGCCAAGCAACACAACGAGCAGCGAGCTTATTCGTTGTTTTTCTTTTCTTCTCCACAGAAGTCGGATCACGGCCAGGTGCTGCTGGACGCCGTGTTTAAGCACCTGGAGCTGACCGAGAGAGACTACTTTGGCCTGCACCTGGCAGATGATGGCTCAGATACACCAGTTAGTATCCTGCTCTCAGTCTGCTGTCTGTGTGTGTGCATGTGTGTGTGTGTTGATGGGAAGTTATTGTAGTGCCATCAATTGTGGATTTATGTAGTAAAGATCTGTGGGATTTTAATTCTTCGATAAAACTGACTGTATACTGTTTCACTTGTCTAACTTAATATCTACCATACTTGAGTGTAAAGAGGCAATTATTTCAAATGTTTTACATTCTAACAAAAACTCATCTGGTGCTTAATAGGTTTTTAAATTAAGGGATTGCTCACATTGAGGAATAGATGCACTATAATGCATCTGAAATGTTATATACATTGAAGAAAATCTAATCTAGATTAGTTCTCCCCATTCTTGCATGGGTTCTCTCTGGGTATTCCCACTTCCTCACACAGTCCAAAACACAATTGTTAGGCCGATTGATCTCTCTAAAACTGCCCTTAAGTGTGAGTGTGCATCTCTGTGTTGACCTCCACTTGATAAATCTATTAATCGGATTAAGAAATTGGCACATTCTTCAGATTTAGCATTGAATTACTTAATATTAAAAATACATTAAACAATGCATTTAAGCAAATAATTCAATTACTTTTTTTTTAATTAGAAAAAGTATCCCATATAATGCACTACCATAGCATTCATTGAGTGTGCAGTTGATTATTTGTAGCAAAGGATTCATCTGAAGCTAAATAAAAAGATACTGTTCACCAATTTGTTGATTTGTGTAGTAACACTTAATTTATTTAAACATGAAAGTTGCTCTAAAAGTTTCATTGAAAGTCCATTAAAAGTGGCAACTTTGCATTAAAGTGTTATTATTTTGGTAGTGATGCAAAGTTCCATTTTTAATGGACTTTCAATTCATCTTTTAGAGCAACTTTGCATTGAAAGTGTCACTATTTACCGAATGACACTTTATAACAACAGTCATAGACATTCATAAATGCTCCTTCATTTAGATGAAGGAGCATGACAGGTGTTATGTTTATGTCTATAATTTACAAAATGTGTATATTTTTGTGCAGTTTTGCCTTAATTAGTTCACTGTGTTGTTTTTTAGCAAATGGCCTTTTTTGAGTCTGTATCCCACAATTACTGAGAAATTGTTTACTGAATTAGTTGCCGAGTATTTAAATAAATGAGTTAACATGGTTAATTTGACTAATTGTTTCAGCTCTAGCCTGCCCCTCCCCCCTTTTTTTTTATTACCTCGACTGTTTGTTTGATTGTTTTGTTTTTGTCTGTGTGAACCTTTGGCAGGTTTCTGTTTGTGTGTTGATGGCCACCAGTGAATAATTGAAATGATGTGGTCCAGCTTTGTGCAGAGTGACTCTAAGTCTGTTCTTATCAATATTTTACAGCGCTGGCTGGATCCCAATAAGCCCATCAGGAAACAGTTAAAAAGTAGGTGAAATCCACCACATACCACCTAAACTCTTAACCAAACCATCTGAAAAGTTCACCCTACTCCAACTTGATCACTGTTCAGTGTGTTACTATCTGCAGTTTAGTCTCAGTAACATTTAACAATCCACACTTTGCCTCCAGCAAAAGTCCATGATGTCATTTACCATTCTGAAAACGCCTGGAGCATTGATTAAACTCCATTTCAACTCTGCTCTTTTTTTTTTTATAATGAGTAATAGAATTTGTAACATGCAGGACAATTAAGGAGTAGCTCAAGTGGAGCCGGCAGTCGTCCTGCAGCAATGATTGAACTGTACTTCAACTCTTGTTTTTTTTTTTTCGGTTGATTGACTCACCGGCTGAAGACACCACTAGCATTTTCTTTGTGCAGAGTTTTGTGAATGAAAAATGATGTGGAGAAAATGTCAATTGTATGAATAGTATACGTTCATGAGATATTGATATAATTGAAATGCTTGATGTTTCTCCTAACTTCCTTCAGGAGGGTCTCCACATAACCTGAGCTTCAGAGTCAAATTCTTTGTGACTGATCCGGGTAAACTTCAGGAAGAATACACACGGTAAGTCCGGACGTCATCACCACAGCGTCATTATGTTACATCGTTTCATCCACATTATTAACTGGAATTTGAGACAGAGTTTATGTTTTTCTTATTTCTTTTTTGAATTTTAGCAGGATGCGAAGTAAATCTACTTTTAGGCGTTTGAGTTTTAGGTATTTGATTTAAACACTTTCTAGCAGCACCTAAATATGTAAAGATCCACATCTTTACAACTTCACTTTCAGATACAAACTAGTATATCCACATTAAAGAGGCATCCACACTTTTTGCCATGTGAAGAGACTTATCAAGTTGAAAACTCTCTCAGGTAACAAAAAGTAAATTTTTTCTTCATGCAACAAATAAATAACCCGACTTTTGCAGAGAAGAGGTCCATAAATCACACAAATACAAAATATGACAGGACAGGTTTGCCTTTTAAAAAAGGCATGTTTACACCATGAAGAACTACAAATGTTTCATACTTTGTAGAAAATGTGTGATACAAATGTAGCCAAGTTTAATATATGGCTGGAACCACATCTGCGTTTTAGTAAAACTTCTGCTAGTGTTGCTTTTGGTGGAGTTTTTATTAAATTAAAATGAAAACAAAAGCTTAGTAAATTAAAGACAAATACTTTATGTTGAACCTAAAATCTTTTGCTACAATACTGGATTTCCATGAAGGCAAACCCAAAACACCTAAATGTTAACTCACTTTGCATTAATTGCTATGTAGTTTAAACATGCTGGATAATGAGGACCATAATCATTTTCATCTGCATGGAAGTTGGACAAAAACATCTTCGGCATCTGTCCTAATGTGATTAAAAATATGAGCATACAGCTACACTTAACTCTTGGTTCTCTAATAATTTGGAAAATAAAGACGGTTTTAATATTAATTTTACTTGAAACTGGTAATGCTTGTTAAATTTTTATTATATTCATCAATAAAATCAGTAACATTTCATGCATAGCTAATATTAGCGATTTTATGAAGCTGAAGGAGGAAAATAGAACTAGTGCATTTGAGTAAGAGCATAGAACTGTGACACATAAAATAAAAGAATAGATGATCCCACAATCGCTGCTTTTGCATACTCTGAATCCTTTGTGATCTAATATTGTGAGCTAGGGAAATGCGCACACACTTCCATATTGCACATATATTTCATTGTGACACCAGAGAAGATATGAATTCTCAGAACAGTTCAAATGTAAAATATTTGCCACTTGTCGGTTTTATGGTAGTTCTCGTGCAGTTCCTCAGGTAAAGAAAAAATGTTCCTTTAGTTTATTGTGGTTGATAATCAAAATGCAGCCTTTCTGGAATGCATTCACTGCCTATTATGTCTAATTTTCAAAACCAACTGGACAGTTTGCTCATCTGTTGTCATTATGTTGTGCTTTTCCCCCATAAGGTACCAGTATTTCCTTCAGATCAAGCAGGATATATTAACTGGAAGGTGAGCATGTCGTACTTTAGGGATCTGTTGTTTTATAAAAGTGGGATGAGTCATGAAATGTGGCTTTATGGGAGTGAACCTCTGGCTTCATGCACAGTGTGCTAATTAAGTTTTCTTTTTTAATCATTTTTTCATTCCAGTTATCAAATCCTGATATTCTCTGAAAACAACTGCATCTTAAATATTACCCAGTGCAGAAATCTTTGACGTTTTGTGTGTTTGAGTTAATGCGTTTTATTTTTCTTTCTATTTTCAGATTGCCCTGTCCTCACAACACAGCTGCGCTGCTGGCATCCTATGCTGTTCAGTGTAAGCATTGCTCCCTGGGTACACCCATTACACGTAACAATGAAAAGGCGATTCATTAGGGCTCTCCTTAGCTACACACACTGTTAAATGTAATGACTGTGGTTGCTGGAGTGCTTTTACAACTGCTGCTCTGAAGCCATGGAGATTTTCTTTAAGACCATGTGGTGGGATGGGTTTCTATATTACCATTGGTTACATAAATATTGCATGCGATACTGGTTTTCTCTAAAGTCGACCTTTAATAATAGATTGATGTACAGAAGCAGATCGATAGGCGAGTAGTTTGGCTAACTGCTGAGTTGATGTTCAGTCTCTCTTCATATTTCCAGCTTAATGTGCATTTCTTTTTGTTTTTTAATAAACAGCCAGAACAGATAAATTACAATTTTGACTCTTTATCTCTTTATCATTTATTTATCTTTGGTGGTGAGCTTCATGTTGGAAGGTCTTCTTGCCATCACCCTAATGTTTTGCTGCCTCCATAGTTTATCAGACTCAAAATGTTAATATTACTCCCAGTCAGAAGGAACATAGATTCCTCTAAATCCAAATAATGAATAATTTTGAGCTTAACTGTACAGTATGTGTCTGAAAAACCTAGTCATTGGTTTAGAGACAAAATTCAGGGACCACTCTAACATTTTTCTTGGATTTCACAGTTTATCATATTTGCTATTTTTCAAACACGTCTTTTGAGTGAAATTAAGTGTTTTGTTTCTTCTAAACAAAAATTTCTTCAAAAAATTAATTTTGAGTATTTTTCAGTAGCTCACAAATGGTTAAAATGTCAAAAATGCATCTCTTTAAGAAGCTTGTTCACATTGTTGTTATCTTATTATTGGAAATGTTGGTGTGAAACTAGAAATTAGTTTATACCAATAGATTTTAGGAGCTAATCTTATTGAATCCCAACACATTTCTTACATTTTTACTTATTGTATTGATGCCTTTTGCCTGGTGCCTTGTTTCATTTGTCATTTTAGCACTAGTAACTCCTCCCCCCTCCAGTCCCTCTGCTCTCCCCCTCTATGGCATATTTAGCCAGGAATCTGCACAGCCTCAGTATATAGGTCAAACAAGAGATTTGACCTAGACCTTCGTGGCTCTGACCCTACGGCTTTTACACTGACACACACATACTGTGTTGCTGGGTCCATGCTGTCACTCTTCACAGTGCCAGCACAGATTATGGAGATAAATGTTTGCTTTGGGGAGGAAAAAAATGGCTTGAAGCAGCTGCTATGCTGCTAATTCAGCTCGACTGCCAGCTCTGCTGACTCCAAATCTCACACAAGCCTGCATTCTCAAAAGATCTGGAATCTTTTGAGTCCTAAATTCCTGTTTTATGATTGACTGAAAAGCTGTAGAAAAAATACACCTTCCCTCAACATTGTAAATATCTTGGTGAAGGGGAATAAAATATGGTTTAGCTGTGTTTTATCCCTCCTGTTGCTGTATTTTATTTCAAGCTTACACTTGAAATGGCTGTTTTCATTGGGTTCACTGTCCGGTTTATTCTAACAGTAGTTGAAGCAGATAGAATATATTTGTATACTACTTACTGATGCGTGCAAAATTTGATTTTGATTTATTTTCATATGTGCAAAATTCAGAATTCCTGTTTTTCAATTTCTGATTTAAGGTTTTTAACATTTAGACCTTCCAGTATCGACTTTAGTTGATTTTCATACATCATTCATTCTGTTTTTTGCAAATTTTATATATAAAGTCGGGTCAAAGTAGAAATATGTGCAAGTCGAAACTGGAAGGTCTAAATGTTAAAAACCTTAAATCAGAAGGTTTTTCAATTTCTGATTTAAGGTTTTTAACATTTAGACCTTCCAGTATCGACTTTAGTTGATTTTCATACATAATTAATTCTGTTTTTTGCGAATTTTATATATAAAGTCGGGTCAAAGTAGAAATATGTGCACTGTCTTTATAGTAAACTTTTGTATTTACATTTTAAAAATTTGTAAAATAGTGACTGAGCTGTGGAAATCTGAGTCTGAAAAATTGTGAAGTTTTAAAATTAATATTTGTAGACATAAGTTTGAACCTTGAATGAATAAAGAACAACTTTACTGTAGTTTGCAGTCTCCCTCTCTCAGCTGGAATAAACCGCAGAAATGCTGTTGATGGGCTGTTTGCTTTTAAATTTTATGATTTATTTATCTACAACAGAGACAATGTACAGTAGGCATTAACCTCAGAGGAAAGCTGCATCATGTCAGGTTGTATCTCTGGTACTAATTTTCAGCTGTAGTGTCTGACTCAGCTGGTAATTTTTTTTTATATAAAAGAGAATGCATAAAAACAGCTGGGCACTATTCAATAAGTATAATTCATAATTTAAGCAGCATCAGTTATACAATCCAACAGCATGCAAAAAACTCCTATAAAGTCACTAGTAACATCCGTACTCCCACTCACATCTGCTCATATTTACCAAAAAACCCCAAAACATTAAAATAGACTGAGCGTATTCAGCAGATACTGGAAAATAACTAATTCTGGTTACAAGCCAATTCCTCAATTATCTTAATTTTTTCTTCTTTTGCATTTGTTTTTTCTTTTAGCTTTTTGTCATCATTTCAAGTAGCCTTAAACTTTCACCAGCCCCTTTCATTCAAAAAATAACTTTACAGCTAAAACAACAAGAAAAAACCTACTACTTGAATAAAAAAAACTCACATTTTAAGCCATGTAAATGTAAATGGCAGATACCATCGCGACCACAGTGTTCTTCTCCTCACCTGTTAGGTGTTTTAATGTTGACGCTGAACTGTGCAGAGCTCTGGTGGTGTGTACGCATCAATGAGCGTCTGAGCTGCCATTGATTTGTTGGTCAATATTCTTAGGCTACCGGCCTGCAGGTCAGTCAAGGGACTACTTGAGCGAATTGATGTTTTTAAGCTTCAGCTGAAAGCAAGTGAGCTAATGGGATCCACTTTTGGCTAGTAAACCCTGAGGGTTCTGAAAGCTATCAGGAGTCTTTTAATTCGTTCCGTTTGTTGCCCGCAAACCTTTTCATTACCTTCAAGTTGAAACCATCGGGGTTCCTTCTCTTTGTCTGAGACAGTTAAATTGTGTTTCTTTAATAAAATGTTTTTATTAAAAGAAAGTCCCAAAACAATAAAGGCAGGTCTAAATTCTTTTGTCGATGCCTGTTATGTTGTAAAATACATTATACGCACATAGAAGTGCGTTCCCATTGGTTTGTTGAGAGGAAAGACAATGCATTAGACCACATTTGTGGTCTTTAGGGACTTTAATTGTTGTTAGCAGTTAAAATTAAACAGAAAATTGTGTAATTTTAACTGCTAAAGTTCACAAAGTAATGAAATGTCTAATTGTTTCGACTAACGATTGGGGAATTTCCAGTTGTTTAGAAATGGCTCCTAATGACTTTTTGTTACATGTGTGCATCTTAGTTTACCACAGTCCAAAATGGGCCATAACTGGTTTGTTTAAACTTGTGGCGGGCCACAAAATGCATTAATTTAAAAATTAGTTTGTGATTATTTTTTTTCTTTTTAGTTTAACCTGTTAAACAATGAACAATTTTTAATGAAATATGTATATTATTAAAGATCTAAAACAAAAAAAGATTCAGGACTGTTACCTTTTTAAAACAAAAACAGACGATTTCCAACTTTTTTGGGTCATGAATTGTTTCCTATTTTCTTGGCCAAAGTTTTACTAGTTTTGACTTGCAGTCAGGGGCCAAACAACATCTTTTCAAGGACTACAAATGTTTTATTAAAGTCACATATTGGTCTTTTTTCCCCCTGTCTCTTCCTGTAGCCGAGTTGGGAGACTATAATGAAGCGGAGCATTCTTCCGGCTACCTGTCCGACTTCTGCTTCATCCCTAACCCCCCACAAGACTTCCACAAAGAGGTCTCCAAACATCACCAGCAGCACAGGTACGCCAAGCCGCTCGCTGCTGGCCGCCATTCAGACCGAATTATGTGTAAACGGGGAGAGGCAGCAGGAACAGACTCTGTGGTGGGAAAGAAGCATTTTCAAATCCAGAGTAGATTAAAGTTTCAATGTTACATGGAAATGTCTTAAATATTTTTGTTTCAGCATTTCACAGTTTTGGAAAAATGATTGAAGTATTTACAAATATTTCCATTCGTTCATCCATACAAAAATATGCTTATCCATCCATCCATCCATCCATCCATCCATCCATCCGTCCATCCATAAATTTGACAATCATCCATCCATCCATCCATCCATCCATCCATCCATCCATCTATCCATAAATTTGACAATCATCCATCCATCCATCCATCCATCCATCCATAAATTTGACAATCATCCATCGTCCATCCGTCCATCCATAAATTTGACAGGAATTTTAAAAAGAATGTAATAAACAGATCAGCCATAAATAATTTCCCCCTTTCATGTGCATCACATTTTGATCTGCTGGTAATCTTTAGAGATATCCACACCTACAGTATCACAGTCCAGTCTGTTCCGACATACACAGATTCACACACCAACACACTTTTTGCTCTGCCCTTTACTTGACCTCTTTTCTTGCAATTACTTCAATTCATCTGGAGATGACAATTTCTTTTTCTTTTGTCTCCTTCTCCCTCTCTGCCACCCTGTCATTGATGCTCCCTTTGCACTCACCGCTACGCTCTTGTCCCCATCTGTCTCTGTCCCTTCCTCCCTCTCTCAGCGGTCTATCTCCTGCCCAGTCGGAGTTTAATTATCTGAACACAGCACGCTCGCTGGAGCTCTACGGGGTGGAGCTGCACTATGCAAGGGTGAGTAAGGTTTAATTCCATGTCTGTTATTTCCTGCATATGTTTCTATATGCTTAAGATTTGTGTAGCTTGAACGTTGCCACCAGTTGCAGAGGCGAGCAGCTCTGCAGCTGGAAATGAAACCATTAGTTTCATTGTTTACATTGATACCTTCTCATCTTAAAAGCAGAATCCTGAAACCTTCATTCTTTTCACATCCGCTGGATAGATGTAGAATGATAAAAAGAAAAAAAAGATTAAAGATTTGTTATGTAACCCCCACTCTAAGGATGAATGGTACTTTCATCTTGTCATTTCCTGCTCATTCTATGGAGTGAATTCACATGACGGAAATTAGAGCAATGCACCATCAGCCATAATGTCATGATGGGGTGGAAATATGAAGAGATAAGCTGTTGGGTAAACAGTATGGATTCAGTTGAACAGTGCTGAGATAAAAAAATATGATCAAGTGCTCACAAGAGACATGTTTAGCATCCATCTTAAAAATTTAATCAAATGAGTCTCCTTTTTACAAGATTTTACTCATTTAGTAGGAGAAACGGCATAGATTGATTTCATTTTTAGTAGGAGTCATTTGCACCACTTGTGTTATCCATAATAACTGATCTGACTACATGTAGAGTTTAGTCCGTATCAAGAATATTTAGCTAATATAGTTTCTCTCATCTTGATAATCTTCCGTAAGACCACAAAATCAGCGTTTCTTTTGTCTGGGATTTCCTTTTTATAGATCTGATGCAGCTTTCTTTGTTTTGAATCCATCTCTTCTGATTTCCAAAAACTCTAAAACAACATTTTCCTCTAAAAATACAGTTTTTAGTTTTAGTTTTTAAGCTTCAGCTGAAAGCAAGTGAGCTAATGGGATCCACTTTTGGCTAGCCATCCGTGAGGGCTCTGAAAGCTATCAGCAATGGTTTCATTTGTTCTGTTTGTTGCCCGCAAACCTTTTCATTACCTTCGAGTTGAAACCATCGGGCTTCTTTCTCTTTGTCAGTTTTTTGTGTGTTTTCTGTTCTGAGTAAATGTGTAGGTTCAGTCGATGAATACCATTGAACATTTTTGCGTTTTGTCGTGCTGCCTCCACAAACATCAATTTAGTTTATTGGGGTTTAAGTGACAAAGTAATTGTGAAATGAAAATAAAATTATACATGGTTTTCCAATTTTTTTAAATAAATAATAATATCTGAATAATGATATGTGAAGATGCAAATATATCTGCATTTGCATCTTCACATTACCAAAATGATTCGGAAAATTTGACCCGTGAATTTGAACATGGATGATGTAAATCGAGATTTGACTTAAAAAAAAATATTTCTTTTCTCTGGTTCAGCTTTGGTTTTATTATTCCCTCTCTTCATCATGCAAATGTTGCCTCTTCTTTTCTGTTTAGGACCAGAGCAATGCAGAGATTCTGATTGGGGTGATGTCCGCTGGCGTTGTGGTTTACAAGAACAGGGTACGGATCAACTACTTCCCATGGTGAGTGAAACACAAACTGAACACATGCCTGTGAAGTTACATACAACAGTGACATTGATATGAGTTTATTTATATGTTTTTACATGGTCATCATATTAATTTAGCTTCCAAACACATAGAAAACTATGACACATTATTAGGGCCAGACTAAGAACAAAAATCATGAAACCTCATAATAAAAGAAAGAGAAAAAAGAATTAAGAGAATTAAATGAAACTATAATGAGAGCAAAGTCATATTAGAAGAATAAAGTTGTAATAGTGCAAGAAAAAATTGTAATGATGCATGTATAAAGTCATAATACCAGAAGAAAGTTGTAATGAAAAGAGAATATAGTGTATAATATTGCCAGATCAATGTTGTAATATATGTAGATTGAAGTTGTCATTTTATGATAACTCGCAACAGAAAAAATAATAAAACTTTTAAATGAGGAATGTTGAGCATCTTGTGAAGTTATTCGTTGGTATGAGTTTTACAGATCTTTCAACACATCAGCATCAAACTAGTATCAGTAGCAGGACTTTGAAGCAGATACGCAAACTACTTTGTATATTTGGAAGAAAGAATCAGGACTAAACTGGTCAAATTAGATCTGGATAATTATTGAAGCTTTGCACTCATAAAAACTTTCTCTTAGTATTTTAACAACTTTTTTCTGGTGATTTGGTGTCTTGTAGTAACGTAACTCCAAAAAAGAAAAGACTATTTTTGTCTGGCCGTAGCACTACATTGTATGAAACATTAAACACTGAAGACGTTAAACAAAAAATAAGTCACTTAAAAATGAAACACTAGTTATTTTGTGTTTAATATTCATTACCTTATCAGGATGCAAATCCCCACAACTTTCCATCTAGATACATATCTTTCCTCTAGTATTACAGCTTTTCACAGGATTTTGGAGCATGAGTATGTTTCCTGTTCATGCTGTTGAGTCTTCATGAGGTCATTTAGAGATGAGAAGATCTGGCTCGCTTTTCCTGCTGGCTTTCATTCCAAAGGTCCTAGCTGAGGTCGAGGTCAAGGCTCTGTGCGCGCCACGCTGGACCTATTGAAGCTTGTCTTTACGTTCTTCACATTCTCATTTTGTCGTCAGAAATCTGGAAGCACAACGTGATTATGATTTCACACACTTGTGGCAATGGGTCTGAGTGAAACACCTGAAGTCAGCAGAAGTTAGCGGGTTTGACCAACTACTTTAATGCAGACAGTGTATAATTAAAGCTGACTACTGGAAACATCTGCTGTAATATTTGTATTTGAATGTTAAAAATGGCCAAAAATGAAGTTGGAAATTTGAATCTAGAAAGCATCAGATTTTAAAATGAAAAACCGCTGAGCAATGCTGAAATACTCACTAAATTAAGTGGCCTTAGGTGCCACAGCCTTCTCCCAGTTTAATTTCTATAATCATCAATGAGGTACATTCATAACGGATGTAGTTGTGCACAACTTAGATGCATTTCAGTTTGAATCCAGATGACATGTTGTCATGTTATATTTGGGTCAGTTGGACCACAGTGTTTCACTGCAACCTCACAGAGGGTGATAACATGCTGGTCTATAGTCTGCTCAGAGGAGAAGAAGAAAAGAAGCAAAAAAGAGAGAATAAGGCCTTTCTCTGTGCAGCTTTTGTGTCTTTGTGGTAACTGAGAGATAAACTATTCAAAGTATGGAAACAATTGCTGTTTCTTTAAAAAAAACAACTTAATTGCTTTTTTTCTCTTCTGTTTGTGATTCGATTCTTTCTTGGGTTTTCTTTTTAACCTGCAGGTTTGGTGCAGTGACAAATTGTACATTTTTCAACTTGCTCATATCTAACCAATTATCTCGATGCCTGAATTTTTCTCATGAATTTATCTGCATGATAATGCTAAGTGTGAGAGAAGATTCAATCTTGGATAATTTTACTGCTTCTTAGGTGTTAAGGAGGAGCACAAAAGATGGGAGCTCAGAGAGTAAACCTGTTTTTCTACAGAGGCATGTTAGCCATCCATTCATTCAGGTGGCTTACACGCAGAGCTGGACTCACAAAATCCTGGTTTATTTCACTGCGTACCATGTTGTTCTTCATGTCTGACTATTATGGATTCAACAAAAGCCGCCTGTCACGTCACACCGTCTTAAGGTCCCTTCGAAATCTTGAAGGAGCCAATCATTTATCCTCTCTGTCAAGAAACATGCTGGATTTGGAAATGTTGGCAGTCTTTAGAGAATCTGACATAAAGATTTATAAACTCTAGGAGACACAAAAGGAGACTGCTGGTAGTCTCCTTTTGTGAGACTACCAGTAAAAGGGTAGAAAAAGGATTTTTGAATAGCCTTTTACTATTAAAAAATCCTAAAAGACTACTCTTAATTACCAATTAAGATAATATTCTTAAAAAGTGAAATTGAAGCTGGTTAAATAAGAGTCAGTTGAGCAAAGCTAAACCAAAATAAAGGATAATTTCTTTGTGACTTGCATCCTTTTAGCACCGCAACTAATTAGACTGATCCTAGAGTTTTTGGTAGGTGTGTAATCAGGAAGAACTACTAATCCCCGTTTTAACTTTTTGTTTTCATCTAGCTTCTGTACCTGAAAGCAAACATATGTTACAGAGACACTGCTCAGAAGTTTTATGATCAGAGATTTCAATTCCAACTGCTCAGAGGCCAATATCCCGCTTGTCCAAAGCCAAGTGCTTAAAAGCGAGTGTCCTCTTTGGCCAACAGAAAACCTGGCAGCTATCAGATGGAAGTGAGTGGATTTGTGTGGACAGGAAACACAGCTGAGAAGCTCTTTCACTGTTGAAACAAGTGTTCTTTGTTGATATTTATGTTCTTTGTCATTTCCACTGAAGTGGAAGTTCAAACTGTGGATGTCCTTGTTACAAACCTGCCTCTAATTGGCCTGCTGCCAGCTTCAGTTGAGCTGCGTCCAGAAAGAGTTTTACAGAAAACTGGCTGGCATAGTATTTCAAAATCTCTCACATGGTGATTATTGACAGTGAATGTTTATATCTAAGCCTCTCTTGAACTTTTGCAGAATAATTCAGTTCACTCCAACTTTTCTTTTTTTTTTCATGGCAGTGTCCTGGTGTTAAACTGTGCTTCCTGGAAACATTACAGCCATCAAATCTGTTTGCCCTCACTGACCTCTTTTCTGCTGTTAGTTCCTCTTATCACTCATTGTGTCTTGTTCTCTGTTTGGTGAATCAGTACTTGGAAATCTGCTGATGCATGTTGAAGAGAGTAGATGTTGCTGTGTGCTGAGGATAAAAGAGAAACATTATTCACTCTGAAAGGTTATGCAAACTCCTGCGTGTATGAATGAGTTGTAATATATCATTGAGAAGTTTATTCAGTTGAGAAGGTGAACCTGTCATATCTTAATAATTTGTTACACAGAAATTGTTATGTTTCAAGCATTTCATTTTGTTAAATTTGATCATTATAGTTTATTGAAGTCCAAAATTCTGTATTTCAGAGGTTTACACAAATAAAAAATTATTTATGATATGAAACTGTCAGCCTGTATGTACTGTACACACTCAGTAGGTGGTTGGCGCTACTTTTGCATGGATTTGTGCATTAATGCGGCGTAGTATGGAGCATATCAGCCCATGTTTTAACAGCAGGCTTTCATCTGAATTGTTGACACATCTTCTTCTCGACGGTGCTATCTATGGCAAAATATTATTTCCCTCTCCTTACTTTTTTCGTTAATTTTTCTAAGAAAAATTTCCTGGATTTATCTGTGTGTTTGGCAGACTTCACCTAAAGCGATTCTCCTCCAAAATTTCTTCAGAATTCTCTCAAGACTGTAGATAATAGTGTTTCTTGTGCATCTGTTTCTACCATTCTTCTTCCTTCTACTCAACTTTGCCAGGGTGCCTGTGCATCCTTAAAAAGTCTTAAATTCATGTATCTAAAAGCAAGAACATAATATTTCTTAAATTAATTTTTTAAAAATATAAGTTAGTCTTAAATACGTTATCACAGGGCTTACATTTTGTCATGGCAAGACTATTTTACCTCACACACGGTGTAATGTTTTTTTTCTTGTGAGGAAAAAGTTTGAGTCACACTCGGACCTCTTCATTCTGTTCTACGACTTCAGGCATTTAAAGCTACTGTACCCTTGCTAGCTAGCTCACGATTTTTGCGTCTATCATGGGTAATTATAAATTTGGCTGGATGACATTCGTCTGCACTACTAGCTCACTTCTGCTGCTAATCCATATTATGTTACGTCTGCACCAAAAAGCTTGATAGTACTACTACCGTATAAAATATGCAGCTTTCTTTTGTACATTTCTGTCATAATACCGGTCTTAAATGTCTTTCATAAATGTCCCAAAAGGCCTTAAAAAGACTTACATTTGAAACTGTATTTCCATTAGTATAGTAGCATACATCAGCTTCATTAGCAATGACCTTTTGTGACTCCCCCTCTATGCGGAGGGCGTCATTGACTGAAGTCAGTAGCCATCTCCAAAATAGTGTAGTCCATAATAGAAGTCTATATTTAAAATAATTTTTCTCAATTGAACCATAACCGTAACAGAAATAAATTCATTGGTCTCTAATACTATAACTTTCACATTGTGAATTAAATTGCCAAAATAAATCAGCGATTCAATGATGGTGTAAATTGCGATGCACCTGTATTCTAATTTCAGCATTTCTGTTTTATCGTAGTGACGACATTTAAATGCAAAAGGTTTAAATCACAGCCGAGGCCTCCTCAGTCTATCCCCCCCAGATGAGTTAAATTTAGAGACCAACAGTGGCGTCCTCAGCAGCTGTTCAGCACCGTGTCCTTAAGACAGAAACAGCGAAACATAATCACAGTCACTGTCTCTCAGCTTTACTCTGACTGACTTTCTGTAACTCATTCTTTCTTTACCCTCTTATTAGCTCACTGCTAATGTCCTGTTACTTCTTTATATTTTTTAATGTCTTTCCTTTCTGTTTAAAAGTTGAGAGTAGAAAGACATTTAGATTTTTCCTGTTTCCCGTTTCTGTTTGCAACAGCCTGACAAATTAGCCACATTTGGATGGGGCATGACTCACGCTCTGCTTAAGTGTGTGCTGTTGTTGCCAATGCAAGTGTGTGCACGCAAGTGAGTGTGTAAAATATATTTAGCAGAGAGCGATGAGTCACAGCAGCAGAAGCAGCAGCAGCAGAACTCTGGGAAGGGATTATGTTACTCTGCTGCTGCCGCTCATCAGCAGCCGTCTTACTGCTGCCTCGCGTGTGGTCCTCTGATTTTAGCATAATTTATGCCCTCGCTCCTACGTGAGATTGGAAAATACGTGCCGTTGCACCGCTTCAAGACTCCTCTGTTCTGATAAGCTTCTAACCCTTCAGCTATAGAGAAAGGCAGGAGGTTATATGAACATTATGACTGTGTAACATGACACAATAGTTCTCATCTTTGTTATAAAACACGACTTATGTATAAAATTCCAAGAAGCTATTTATTAAAATGTACTTTCGTTTGAGCATTATCTTTAAAAGACATATATTACAACTATGTCTTACAATAACCAGACTTTATTCTGTTCACCAGCTGTTCCTGTGTTTGGTTTTGTGAAAAGACCGCAATCTCTGAGAACATTGTGCTATGAGGTTTTCCTCAAACCTTTCTCCATGTCATTTGCAAAGTAGTCACTCTGAGGTCTGAGAACATGAGGAGAGATCGCAGAGAAAGTCACGGGATTCTTACACAGTGTGAGGGTGTGATAAAATTGATTTCAGGATTCTCTTGGTGAAATAAGCATAGAAAGTACTGGTTAAGTCTGGGCTTTTTTCACTGGGCTTTAAAGTTGGGCCTTTATTCACTTTATTTTGTCGACCTTGCTTTGCCTTACAGAAGCCTAATATATATACCATCTGTCAATTTTTAATTGACAAGATGACATTACCCAGATAAATTACTGAAATCCAGCACCTACTGCCCTTATTGTACAGTCCAGATTAAACCCCAAATACACTTATCATGCTCCACATATTGAACCCCGCACCCTTATCACCCTTATCGACTTCCTTATCACCCTTATCATACTGCACAGATTGAAACTGACCCCTTATCACCCTTTTTGGCCTCCTTATCCCTATTATTGTACTTGTGATATTGAGACCCACCCCTTATCATGCTAATTCATTCTTATCACCCCAGTTACCCACCTTATAGCCCTTATCATACTCCATAGATTAAGCCCCACTCCTGTATCACCCTCATCAACCCCCTTATTGCTGTTCTTGAATTTGTCATTTTGAACCAAACACTTTATTGCCTGACCTTTTCACGCCACCAATTTCCCATCCCACTTTCACTACACCCATGAATTAACCAACTGAAACAGAGCGTATGGAAAATTGATGGTGCATAAAGGAAGATAAGGGCAATAAGAGTGGTAGGGATAAATTATTTATTGGAGTCTTTTAATCCATCAACTTGTTAATTAAAGTTAGACAGATGGTATCTGTATTACTGTTTTTCTGGTCTTGCCTTGGTCTTCCTTCTGTTGGGGCAGTCAGTGGATGCTGAGGTGAAACAGTACCCACAACTCTCCATGCTTCATGTGGCTTTCAGGTTAGCTCAAGAACAGTGAGAGTAGCTCACTGTTCTTGAGATTACAGAACAATATTGTTCCATTTTATTACTTTCTATATTTACGGAAAGTAAATATTTCCATAAATAATGGAAATATTTATGGAAATATTTAATTCCATAAATAATGGAAATATTTATGGGAAGTAATATTTCCATAAATATTACTCCACCACTGCACTCTAGTGCTATAGAAACATGTTCTTTGGAGTGACGAATCATGCCTGTCTGTCTTACATCTCAGTGGAAGAGTTTGGATTTGGGAGCCGCCAAAAGGATGGTGTAATGTCTGGTGCCGAGAGAATTATGGTTTTAAGAAAACAAACTCTTGTATTTCATCATACCGAGTCATTTGGGGTAATTTCATACTGTCAACCATGTGAGTTAGGGATTTATCTCCTGTTGTTCCAGCATGACTATGCACCACTGTAAAGTCCACAATCGCCTGAATGAGGGAGGTTGGTGTGAAAGAACTTGGTAGGTCTGATCCCTACCTGATAGAGCACGTTTGGAATAAGTTAGAACAAAGACAGCGAGCCAGGCCTTCTCATCCAACATCAGTGTCTGACCTCACAAATGAACAAACTTCTATATCTTGTTGAAAACTTTCAGAAAAAAGTGTTTGCAGCAAGGAAGTCAAAGTTCAGATTTCAGAAATTGAGATCTTTTGGGTCAGATGTCTAAGAGTAGATCCATTCATTTAAGTTTTTATTTATATCTATTTAGATTCCAGAAAGGGTAAGTACAAACAAGGTCAGCCATTTATTGCCACACAGTTCTGTATTGCTGCAGAGGTCTTTTTGCCAGGTTTAAAAATATGACATCTATGTGATAAAGTAAATAAACATAAATAAATGTGCCTTTTATCACTGACTTTATATTGTTGAACAATATAACTGACTTTATATTGTTCCCTTTTCCAACTTCTAGGTTGAAAATAGTGAAAATCTCCTTCAAGTGCAAACAGTTTTTCATCCAGCTGAGAAGAGAAGCGGTGGGTGTACACATACAAACATGCTCACGCCCTCAACAAACACATACACACCTCTAGACCGTCTTTTCCTTCCCACTGCTCAGTAACGAAGCAGCTGGAGTTCAGACACTGTTTCTTATTGGGTCAGCTGTAGGACCTACCTTTATAAAGGTGCAGCATTTCAGCTGTTCTGCGTCTGTATCCATTTGTGTAATCAGGTGTCAGATTAACCCCCTGCTGACTTTGTCCTAACATGCATTAATCCCCTGAGTTAATCCTTTGTTTTACATTTGAATCTCTTTGTCTCCTTTCAGCCTTTTTCTCACTGTACAACAATTTTTCATGTTTTTTAAACCAATTCTACGTTAAAAGAGCATTTTAATAATATTTTGGTGGCTGAAAGCTTACAAAGCTTAATAGTAGCAACATAAACAACTCACTATGTGGCTTCTAAATATTTTTAAAACAGTTTCTTATTTTAAAAGTGTTGTGGTGCTGTGACAAGCTTTAAAGGGCAATACTTTATACGTCTGTGCTTCCATATATGGACGATATATAACAGCAGAGTTTTACAACAAAAACAAGCCTTAGCACAGCTGAAGAAAAAGATTAAAAGTCTTTTGCACATGTTGCGTTTCAGGCTATTATCTGGAGTTGGAGAAATTAGAGGTTAAGATTAGGAAAAAAGTGAAACACCGTGTGCTGCTAACTGCTAATGTTGTAATGTTTACTGTCCTGTCACTCGTTTCTCAGTCTGGCTAAAGTCTGATGTTGCCTTGGAAGCATGTGAACTTTAAAAAGAAAATCTGTTCAGATAACTTTTATTACATATTCATGAGGTATGGTTTTCATAACAAAGTTTATATGCAGTTTTAAATGTGTAGAATTTGTTTTAAGTTTTTTCTGGGTAATAAAATGGAGGATGAAAAATATTTGGAATTTCTGACTTTGTCCCATTATCTATCCATCCATCCAAACCAATTAGTCATCCATTCATTAGGCATCCATCATCCATCCATCTTCCATCCATCATACATCCATCTGGCCATCCGTTTGATTGTTAGTTTATGCGTGCATCCATCTTGCATCCATCACCTATTCGTCATCCATCCATCTTACATCTATTCATCTTGCATCCATTATCCATCCATCTTGCATTCATCATCCATTCATCATCCATCCATCTAGCTATCTGTTTGGCTATCTATTAGTCAATTCTTCCATCCATCATCAATCTGTTTGGCTATTCGCTACTTCGCTCATCCACCTGGATTTTGCTAGGCTATCCACCCATTCATTTGACTCAACCCTCCATAAGCTGCTGTGTTTCTTCCTGCATGTAGGCAGAGACTCGGGAGACACTGCTGGGCTTCAACATGGTCAACTACCGGGCCTGTAAGAACTTGTGGAAGGCCTGCGTGGAGCACCACACCTTTTTCAGGCTGGATCGGCCCATACCCCCACAGAAAAACTTCTTTGCTCACTACTTCAGCCTGGGCTCAAAGTTTAGATACTGGTAAGAAGATCATCCCAACATGTTCTCCCAGAGGAGCAATTTTTCCCCTGTCATTTCTCTTTGGTCCAGACATTGTTCTCCATTTTTTTTTTTTAAATTTCAACCTGTGATAAAGTTTACAGACTAACACTGATGCCTCTGCTCCCTTCAGATAGAACTCTTTAGAAATGTGTCTTTTATCCCCACAGTAAATTCACCCCATGCGAACTCCGTTTCATTTCACAGCTAACCTTTTTCAGTTCCCTTTTCTATGAAAGGCGGCTGTGAAAAATGAAGGGAGCCTTGTGATGTATTATTGAGTAGCAGTGATGCAACGTGAGCGAGCCTTGTCTGATGTTTGGCTCAAATATGTTTTTACCCTCGAGATATCTCCACACTTTTCTATCAAGATCATTTTTGGAATCACTTCTGTGTTGCAGTTATGATGTGACTGTGGTATAATACAGATTTTAAAACTGAGGAAATAGGACTTGCAAAACCAAATTCTCTTTTGTTTTTATAGTTCTTAAACCTTGTTAAACAGTTCCAACTGGGTACTTGAAATCCTTGAAATGCTTTCAATGTGTGAAAGGGGCTGGATTTGTGTATGAAGTCATAAAAACTGCACATTTTGTAACAATGTTCAATCGAACACTTAAGAGCCTAAATTTGGAAAAACATTTGCAGTTCAGATATTTTTTTCACACAAAATAAAAAGATAGACTCATTTTTTTTCCACTGACTGAAGTTAAGTCAGGTTTCTTAGAATTTCTAAAAATATTTTCTGTAAAATGCCAGAAAATTTTAAGAGAAAGGTTTTTAGAGATTTTCTTGTAATTTTCTTTACATATAGTGTTTAAACATTTAATTTGAGCAAGAAGGCCTTCACATGATTTGTTCGGATTGTTTCAATCCGAACAAATCATGTGGCTCATGTGGCTCAGTGACTTATTGATGTATGTAATTGAAATAACAGTTGGCATAATAACAGTTTAATTTATATGTTAACAGTTTAATTTATATGTTAAAACAACTTTGCGAAAATTGGGGTGTTTTTTTTTTTTTTTTTTTTTTTTATTTGAAAAGTTAAGTTTTTTTTTGTATTTTATCTGTAAAAAAAAACAACAGTATTTTGATAACAGCAATAAATTGTCTTTTTTGAAGTTCTTTTTTATTGTTTTTAACTCCAAAGTGTGGTACTAGAAAAGTTTGATAACTTACCTTGAAAGTGCTTGAAAAGTGCTTACATTTTACTGTGGGGGGAAAAGTGAACAATACCCATATTAAGTATTTAAATCATGTTTTTAACTGTTGTTTTCCTCGTTTTTCTCTTTAGTGGGCGGACAGAAGTGCAATCTGTGCAGTATGGAAAGGAGAAAGGGATCAAGGACAGAGTTTTTGCCAGGTAGTAAAAACCTTCTGTCCTTTGTGGTTAGATGGAAGTAGCCTAATTTCCTCTTCCGTTTCGACTCAACTTGACTCCACTGTACTCACTTTTGCTTTGTGGGCAAATTCTGATAGCCTGCATTTATTAACGGCTCATCAATCCACTCAATAATCAACATGACTCAATCGATCGGTGTTTGTGTTTCAGCCAAAAGGGCATCAGTTTGACTCCCTGGTGCCTTAATGTGCTAAGATTTTAACCAGAACACCTTTCCCTTAGATACTCGTTTGTGATTCATCAGAATTTTTTTTTAAAATATGCACCAATCATCTCTCTAATTTTGCTTCCTAGTATTTTCCATCTCTAGTCAAACAACATTGACAAATTTAGGCACAGACTGAGTCCGTGATAAATGTTTCGGCCCGTCAGTTCCTGGAAATTGTGAGGCCTTGTTCTACTTTTATAGTTTTTAAAGGTGCAGTTTTGTTGAAATCTGTGGGAAGTTCCAGGACATTGAACTCCTTAATGTGTCAAATTCCTCAGAAGTGTGTCATGATAAAATAAATTAGCCAGAGCCACCTTTACATATGCATCCCAGCTTAGATGCAACATGCCCTGAACAGGCTCCTCCTTTAGCAATAGGCTTTTGTGGCTTAACCATTGTATTAAAAGTACCAGTGACTGTCAAGTCAGCAGTCTTCACCATAATGTGGTCATAAAATAACATTTCTGTTTTAAAAATCCCTTTTTATTGGTAATGTTTGGAGAAGGAGAACTGGGTTTGGGTTTTTGGAGAAATAAAAAATGAACTATGCCTCTCTATCTGCAGTGACTATATAAAATATGACTTTCATGTTTTGATTTGAATTACTACATTAAATTTACTTTTTAGTGATGATTAGTTATATACTCTGTGTCAGATGCAACAAACTCTGAAACATTGTCCTATTTTACAAATGGTCCAGAATTATTTTCATCAGTTTAAGTTGCATTTTCTTATTTCTGCATGTAAACCTCAAACTGGTCTTCATTTCTTTTTTCCTGTTTTGCTCCTTTCAATGGCAGTTACAGCATCCTGCCTACAACAAGGACATACAGTACAGAAAAGATAAAGCAAACTAGCTGGTAGCTGTCGTGAATAAAGTGGAGGCAATCTGAGTTGCGTTTAAATGTGACATAAATGCACTGAGACTTTCGTTTTTAGTTTGGTTGTAACTGGAAATCAACATTTTCTGAGCAGGTCTCCCAGCAAGCCATTGGCGAGGAAGTTGGTGGGCGGGACTGACTGGGAGTCGGTAAGCAGGAACAGCCTATCAGACGAGAGACTGGAAACCCAAAGCCTGCCCACACGTTCGCCACCTGGAACACCGAACCAGTGAGTTATAACAGATTTTAGTCCTTCATGATTTCTTTTATAAAGATGATGCATAACAATATGCCTGATCCACCTTACAGGTTGTTGCATATGTTTTAGATGTTGGAATGAATTAGGTTTGCATATACAGTGATTTGCTGATGTTTACCCCTTGAATTTTTTCATGTTTTGTCAAATTACAACAAATTTGAATGTATTTTATTATTATTTTAATATTTAGAACCAACTCATTTTAAAAAAATAATTTTTAAAATATCAATATAATGGATGCGGTTTTTTGTTGAATGGAATACGTTTTGTACCAAATTTCCATAGCAGAATAACATTAGATTGAAAACTCTGCTATTTTTTTTGTGAAAATCATCTACAAAGATCAACAACCCATAGAAAAAAAAATTATTAATCCTTTTTTGTAAATGCTGCATGTTTTTTTTCAAACCTAAACACAGAAATAATGGTATATTTAGTATAATAATAGCATATGTTCATTCTAAATTTTTATTAGTTTTTTCATGAAAGGTTATGTAACATTTGTGGCTTTAAACTAGTTTTATTTACCTGGACTGAGGCAAAAATGGCTCTTTGTTTTGTGAAGGTTGCAGTTCTCTGGTTTAGCACATAAACCCTGATAGAATATAAAGATATTTGTGGAAACGTTCAAGTTGTGTGAGTAGTTCTGCAAAGCACTGTCTCTATAACAGTACTGAACCTGTTGAACCCACACCGAAAACCTACTTCTCCAAGCTGTGTTTCCGTTGACCATATCCCTGCGCAAATTGGAATCACAAAATAAATTTGCTTAATTGAAACTCACTAGTTATGAAAAACAACTCTTGTTTTTCGATTAAAACGTTTTTGTGCTAAGATGAGGTGTATTGAAACACTTTTTTCACAACGCATGAGTCATATGATCAACAACCAGATGTCAAAACTGGCAGAAGAGACGATGAAGACGACAGGAAGTGGTAGGAGGATGATGGTATGGCAGGTTTTTCAATCATTTTGCGTGAATAAACTTTTTCACGTGTAATTTTAATTGTTTCTTATTTAATGGAAACACCACAATTGCAAAATTGTGTATTTTTGATATCAATGGAGCATCAACAAAGTTTTGTGCACATTTGTAATGGAAACGCAGCTATACTTCTAAACTATAAAGTGCAACAATAGTGCCATAAACCCAATACAATAAATTTAAAATTCGAAGCCAATATAACAGAAATCTAAAAATGGCAAATATAAACTTTTCTGGTAGTTCTGTGATGCGCCAACACTGACTTTATGTTGAAATTAAACCTCTTTTGTTTTTGCCAGGAACTCGCTGTTTGTCCAAGACGGCACACGACTACGCCCGTCGTCGGTTGGCCACCTGGTTGATCATGTGATCCATGCTTCGCCCAGCCTACCTGTCTTCTCCTCCAATCACAAGTCGGCGTCGTCCACGCAGGCCAACAGCATCAGCCTGGACTCGACACCGTCAGTCGAACTTTTTTGCTAATCATCATTCTTATTTGAATATTTCCATTCTTTCCATCTTCCTTTCTTCTTCTTTTCAAAACAACGTCTTCTTCCTCGGGGAAAACATCAGCTTTGACTTGGCAGAGCATTAGTTAGATCATAATTTCACTGCTTCATAAATAAAACATCTCCTCAGAACAGCCAGCCTTTAATTTAGCAGTTACATTTTCCTCATCAGCGCTAGTCTGCCCGTTCTGCTGCGCTGATGGGTTTATTTTTGTCCCTCTAAACATCTTTCGGTGTCTGTGGCTTCTCCCAGCAGTTCACACCCTCTCCCAGTGTCACTTAGCTTGCCCCGCTGGAAAGATGAGCCCTTTGAAAAACAGCCCGTAAAATGTGTTTATAGCAGCAGAGCAGGGTGGAGGAGATTGAACAACAGGACTTAAGTAGATCTGGGTTCATCCTCAAACTGCTCATGCACTATAAAATATCTGGTAAAGTTCTTTAAGGTCCCAAATTGCTGTTTTTAAAGTCTGACGGGGAGAGTAAAGAATTAAAGAGCTGCAGCAGGTCTCAGAATGGTGAAGTTGAATCAAAGTGTCACTAATTGTCCAAAGCCAGAGCCACAATTAATAGTCTCCTACCGGTTATGATAAAATAAACTGACTCGAAACATAATTTTCTTAATACTTTCCTTTCTCAAGTTGATCATAGTGTCCTATAAAGTCTTTTGGAAGAAGACAATTTGAGGAAGCAAACTCTGGTCTGTTGGAAGCAAACCTGTGTTGTAAAAACTGCCAAAGATTGAGCTTCTTAGCTATGAATGCTCCAGGGGGATCAGTTGCGAAACAAAGTATAAATAGTAAAGTGGAAAAGCAACTCAGGCCCATTGCTCAGCAGGTTGGGGCATCTGTTATGTTGTGGCCCTATTTGTCTTCCTATTGTCCTGGAAAACTTGTAATGGTGAATGGGATTATGGACTTGTACAGATCTAGAGTCAGGAACATGGCAGCAGACATCTCTGCAGACCCCACACATGCTGGACACAAAGGTCCACCATCAGGTCAGCGTCATTTGCAGACACCAGCCGCTACAGAGACAGGTTCTTCCATCAGATCGATGAACACCCAACAGCCTGAGTACTCAGCTCCTCTGCTGTGAAAAAACAAAACAAAAAACACATTTTCACCTTCTTTTTTTCTGTCTAAAAAATCTATTTGGCTGCAAAAACATGTACATATGTATTCTTTAGCCTTATTTTATTTGTCCTAAATTTATTCATTAATACTTACGTATGTACTCTGTGAGTGCTTAAAAATCAGTCAGATTCTTCACTTTTGGAAAAACCAAACTGTTGCTGTCTTCCAGAAAACTACAAATAAGTTGTCTAAACGACCAGAGTAACAATAAAATGATTAGACACAAAATCAAGCTATTTCCATGGTTATTGTAGTCCTCAGACCTAGATGTTTAAAATAGTTATGTCAAAGATATCGCTCTCTGTATAAAGATATCTCTCCCTGATTTTCCAGTCTTGTTAAACATGCTTGAAAGGAATGTGTGAAATTATGTTAATTGCACTAAAAAAATATTTATTTAAAGACTTATTTGCCCATCTTTAGCAGGGGTCAAATAACCTTGGGTGGCATTGTGTCACACAGCACTTTTTATCAGATTCCCCAGTTTTTTCTTCCATCTGTACACCCTTGTCCCTAGTGAGGGTAGGGTGGGGGTGCTGGTGCCTATCTCCAGTGAACAGTTCAGGCAAGAGGCGGGGTCACCCTGGACAGGTCGCCAGTCTGTCATAGGGCAACACAGAGACAGACAGGACAAACAACCATGCACACACACACACACACACACACACACACACACACACACACACACACACACCCTCATACATACCTAGGGAGAATTTAGAAAGACCAATTTACCTGACAGTCATGTTTTTGGACTGTGGGAGGAAGCCAGAGTACCCGGAGAGAACCCACGCATGCACAGGGAGAACATGCAAACTCCATGCAGAAAGACCCCGGGCCGGGAATCGAACCCAGGACCTTCTTGCTGCAAGGCTTCGCTACTCTCCAGGTTTTATGATCTTGTAATCTATATTTTTCTGCATTAAAGATAATCTTTAGCGCATAGCCTTTAATTATTCTCTTGCTGGTGTTCATGCAATGCATTATGTCACACTGTTGGTGGTAAATTTAGAGTGGATTGAACTCCACATAAGCAGTCTGTGTTAGGCGTTTTCACTTGTTGGCACGGTAACAGTGACAAATGATGCTTTTTCAATCCGTTCATTTCCACTTTGGCTCTTTCTAATATTGGATATTTCTGCTAACCTCCCAGGAGTTTAAGGTTTAGTTATATTTTAAAGCTTCGGTGGCTCTAATGTCTATCTTTCACCAGCTCCATTATAGCGTCTGTGGAAAAGATTTGGTCCCAATCCACTTCCTTCGTAATAACCATATGATTGCTGCAGATTATAATGCTGCATTTTTTCCTCTCTGACAATTTATGTTCCTGATGGAAAAGACTAAAAATGCAACTGCAGATTTGCCATCCTGACTGATTTCCTGGTTCACCACTTTACTCAAGCCTATAATCCAGATTTTCCCAACGTTTTTCCCTGATTTTCTCTGCTGAGAGTCTACATTTCCTCTGCAGGAGGAGCAGAACTCACTCTGCGATTCACTCAGCAACGCAGAAATCTAGATACAATACTGTGTTTTAGTTGAATCATGCTTTGGGTGTGATTGTTGAGTTATTTTGCTGATACAGCTGAAATTGTGTTCTTTTTAAAGCTTAGTGCTCAGTTTCTTAATCTGGTGTCTGATTAGTTTTAATTCAATCTGCTTAACAATCCTCTAAACCAGGGGTCTCAAACTCCAGTCCTCGAGGGCCGCAGTCCTGAAGTTTTTAGATGTGCCACAGGTACAAAACGCTGGAATGAAATTGCTTAATTACCTCCTCCTTGTGTAGAT